>VXAX01000387.1:817584-848285 GCA_013399835.1 Leptocoma aspasia
AGGGGAGCTCGCCTAGCAGGGATGAAAAACAAGGGGGGGCGAAGGCAGGAGAACCCACCCAGCCAGCCCGGAGCCCCCCGGCCGCTCCCCGTTCCCGGCGCATCCCGGCGCACCTGACAGCCCGCCGCGCGCGCTGTATTTCCCTCCCTTAGCGACAGGGGAGGCGCGCGCCGGCCGCGGCCCCGCCATTGGCGGAGCGCAGCGGCGCGGCGCGGCCATTGGCCGAGGCGGTGGCCAATGGGACGCGCTGTATCCGGGAGGCAGCGGCTGCGGAGCTATTTAAATCCTGCCCGGTGATGTCAGCGCGGGGGGAGCGTCGGGGAGGGTGCGCGGGAGCCGCCGTGCCTGTCAGGCCGCGTTAGGAGCGGCGCGGCCGCCGCCCCCTCCGCGGGGAGCAGAGCGGGAGAGGCCAGGGGCACCTGCAGGGCCGGCCCCGCCTCACGGGACCTGGCAGCGCCCCGCTCCCCTCCCCGCTGACTTGCCCCGCTGTCGCTCCTGGAGGGTGCGGGTTAATCCCGGGGTGCTGGGTGCGCTCTGTGGTTGCGCGAGTGTCGCGCTAAGCCCTCGCTCGCGGAGGAAGCAGAAGGGCAACTCTCCGCGCTAACAACACTTGTGCCAGCTGTTCAGCGGGAGAGGAACCCTCAGTGTACTTTATTTGCACCCGGTGCCTCTCTCTGGCCTCGGTGATGCTGAGCTCCTCAGTTCAGGAAGGACACTGAGGGGCTGGACTGAGTCCAGAGAAGGGCAGTGAAGCTGGTGAAGGGTCTGGAGCACAAGTCCTGTGAGCAGCAGCTGAGGGAGCTGGGGGTGTTTAGCCTGGAGAAAAGGAGGTCGGGGTGACCTTATAGCTCTCTACAGCCCTCTGAAAGGAGCGTGTAGGCAGGTGGGGCCGGTCTCTTCTCTCAGGCAACCAGTGGCAAGACAAGAGGACACAGCCTCAAGCTGTGGCAGGGGAGGTTCAGACAACACAAGGAATTTCTTCACAGAAATCGTGATTAGACATTGGAATGGACTGCCAAGGGACATGGTGGAATCACTGCCCCAGGAATTGTGATTGAAACTTACCCATGATGTGACCAAAATGCAGGTGTCTTACTTTACACAAAGGTGCGTCATCCATTATGAGAACCCACAGCTGCAAGATTTTATTTTGCAGATGGATGTGTGCTGTGACCACAGATTTTAGCCCATATAACTACAGCCATTTTGGTTGCCCAAAAATATTTCTTAAGCCATGTGCCTGCAGAAGGATTTATGGTGAGGTGACATGTGGAAGTGGTTCCCTAAAAGCAATTCTCTGGTATGGTTAAGATGGGCGCAGAGGAGGTCACCGAGCTGAATACTGTTGATGACAAAGAAGATTTGTCATGAGGAAATTAGGACCAAAATCCAGGAGGAATGAGGCTGTCACTGAAAGAAAGCATGTTTGTTTCTTTGGGGTGCAGGGGTATGGTAACAGGGGTAGGGGACAGCAGAAGGTGGCTGATCATGGAGGTGGCTTCTGTGAGGTTAGGCATGGCATGTCATAACTTGGGGTCCTTAAGATAAATCTGATATTCTTTTAAGGACATCCTCCCACTGAGAGTCAGATGGAAGAATGCAGGAGCCCCTTTCAGGAACTGACTCCATATGCCTTTTCAGTCCCATTGGCATTTCCTTGTTTTCCCTATTTGGGAAGCTACTTGGAAAAAAGATTAGCTAACTACACTCAGTGTGTTGTTCATGTATTGTATTTGTCCATCAATGCCACCATACTCTGGATTTTCTGTGAGTTACCAACAAGGCTCAGAAATAATATTTTTTGTTGTTTTGACTGCACTTTTCCCCCCTGTTTTCCCAGCTCTGTTATTTCCAGGGTGACTTGGGGAAATGTTACTTTCCTCTAAAATATCAAATCAGCATTAGTAAGAGATGAAAAGCTGAGCAGAGGTGTTCATGGTGGCCTTGTTCCTGACACATGCATCTTGCTCAAATGCTTATGAACTAGTGATGAGACCTGACTTGGGAAGAAACTTTTCTCTAATGTGAACTGTTGCATTTGAGGTAAAAAAAAAAAGGAGCGGGGAGGGGGAAGCATTCGCCCCACTCAGCAAGATGGCATGTGGTTCATTTTGTAAGAGAATCTTTGGTATTTTGGGGACAAGAACTTCTGGACAGAGCCCTCACCCTGGAGTAGTATAAACCTTAAATCTGTTGGCAGGGGGGTGGAATGGAAGAGGTTAATACACGTAAGTGGAAGACAAATGGATCTTTCTGGACTTCACAGCTATGGCATAAACTTACAGGGGTGGAAAGGAATGTGAAGAGTTCATCTCATTCATCCCATTATTTTACTACCATAAAGCAGGATCCAATCTCCCCATCTCTTTCCTGGTAAATACCCAAATTATGCAAATATCTTTAGGGATGAAACTTGATAACCTCCCCACACATCTCTTTGAGTGCTCTGCTTTCCTTAGCTTAGGACAGTCTAGTTCTCTTTTTATGACCCTAAGAGACTGCAATCCTTGACTCTTCCTCACGTAGTTCCACACATCTGCTTAAGAAAGGTCTGGGGAGAAAAAAAAGCCAGTAGTTATGTCAACATTTCCCCATGGTTTTATTTTTTTTCTTCCTAAACAAGTATGGTGAATTAACAAAATTAATGGCAGGTGAAATTCGCAGCCCTGCGAAGTAGCACACACTGCAGGGGAAGATGGAGGGATGGATGGTGATGGCATCAGCTCTAAAGAGAAAGGTAGGGACAGCTGGGTGCAGCTCCACTGAAAAAAGGAAAAAAAAAAAAAAACCCAACCGCCAAATTTTAGCATGCTTAAGGAAAGGGATGCTGAATGATGAGCAATAAAATGGTACTGTAAATGATACTCACTGGACATTATAGTGTGTAGCAGTACCTCAGCTTCAGAGTTTTGAAGGGTGTACAAAGATCACTGCTAGAGCTAGGTAAACAGAGACAGAGAAACTAGGAGGCATGTGAGTAAGTGAAGCTCAGACACTGCTGCTTCCTGGCCAATCTTTAGAAAGCATTCCTGCTCCAGACTAGTGATACATAATACTGGCGTTTTTCCTGTTAAGAACACATTTTGCAGAAGGGTCTATAGCAAGGTGTAGCATTCAGCTGAATTTAGGCTACAAGATGGGGTCACTGCAGTCCTCTGCTTTAAAACATCACTGATAAAAATCTTATTTTAAATGTTCTGGTCAGGACTAGTGAAGCTTTTCAATTTTTAAATGTGTTTTGTGTGGAAAATCCCTCTGTTAAATAATTAGCAAGTGCTCTGAGCATTACTGCATATTTTATATTTCATTTGCCTGGAAGAAATGGACAGTTCTGTTGCTATAGATTAACTGCAATTTATTTTGTAATACTCTAACTGCTGGAAGAGAGAGACTTCTTATTTCTTCTTATTTCTTTTACATCCAATTACTCAAGGAATGGGGCTGGACAGAAGAAGGGTAGCCATACCTTTTCTTCTGTTCCCAGTCCCAGTGGACATTTGAGCTTACAAAAAAAAAAATCTGCACAAACTGTAAATGTGAAAAACAGAGACTGAGTGGTTCAGCAGTACAAAGAATTCCAGTGCTGGATCTTATTTTTTTGGCAGGCATTGGCTAGGATGGCTTGTTTATTTTACCTTTTATATAGCCTTATTCCATATTTTAGTGTAAATTTTCCTCAGGCAGAAAAAAAAAAATCATTGCTGTTGCATGAATTAGTCTTAGGTACCAATGGACACTAATTGTGTTTAAAAGGAAGAATTCAGCATAAAAAGCTGTTCAGATTTAACCTTTTCCTCTCAGAAGTGGCGTTACAAATTATTCTTTTAATGGAATAATGAAAGATCACCTTTCAAGTAATTTTGATGATTAGATCTGTATTCCTGAGGCTCTTTGAATGGGAGGTCATGTCAGAAGTGTGGCCCTGGCTCTGCTGTGGGCATTTCTGTACATCTCACTGCTGTTAGGCTACACCAGCAGGCCTTGGTGTGACAGAGTGTCACACCAAACTGTCACATCTGTTTTCCTAGAAAGTTGTCTCGTCCCGTCTTCAAGACAAACTGAATTCTGAGATAATTTTATATCCCTAGCGCTGCAATGGGGAGCACCATTCCTGAAGGAAAAAATGCTTCAATCCTCATTGTGTGTTGGACCTAACAGCCCTCCTGGCAGCCTGCGGGAGCCTTTAGTCTGCCAGAAGAGGCAGGTGTGGGTTCCTCAGCCTGAAGAAATAGCTCTAGATTACAGAACACAGACAAATGTTGATTAACCAAATGTGCCTGCAACACACGAAAGTTCTCTAAGAGTATAAGCTAACTTCCCAGTATCCTCCCCTGGTGTAGCACCACTAGCTCAAGTCTCTAAGCAGACCTCTGCTTAATTTCACAGCCACTGCTTAGGTGCGTGCTCCCACCTAAGTTTGGTTTGTAAGCTGTGTCACACAGAAAGTGGTCACCTGAGCGTGCTGTCTCTGCACACACTGGGGCTCAGGCACGTGTTTTGCCCACATCAGTTTCTTCCACAGTGTTGCCTGGTTAGCACTTGCAACAAGTATCCTGTGAAGCCTTTAGCAAAATCTCTTCCAGCTTGCTGGAACACACAGGATGCTGCTGTCCATCCTGGAATATAAAGGGGATGTTTGCAGTGGTACTCAGTGGTCTGTTAAGGACCAGGTCCCTAGTCAGGCCAATGAGGATTGCAGGGAAGAAACAAGGGCTTGAATAAAACTAATTCTCCATTCTGGCAATCAGACTGGGGAAATGCGTGTTTCCTTGCAGCCCTGCTGCAACTTGCACAATCTCTTCCATCTCCAAAACACTGCTGAGACTGATGCCAATGAAAATAACAGGCAGAAGCATTTTTAACATTTATGCTGCTCATTTGCAATTCAAGTATGGTGAACTCCTGTGTGTTGAAAAGCAGGGAGTGGAATAGAATGGACCAATCTGTTTATGAAGACTGCAGAATTTGTTTACCATTTCTGAGATTTAGAGGATTGTTTTAATGTTATTGATCAGCATTTCCAAAATGGTGTTGAACTGTAGCTTTCCTGTTGAGATAAAGCTGAAGGACCATGATCTTGATGCTTTCTTTGTTAGCAGGTTGGCTCCACATATCAAAAGGCATGGGACACCAAAGAAGGCTGTAAGAATGTATTCAAAATAGCATTAATGAGTAATTCTATGTAGTATTTCCTAGGTTAAATATTCCTAAAGAAGTGAAAATTTTTGCTTTATTCTTTCACAAAGCTTACCTCTATGTGCATAACAAAGTCTGTTTTTAAGTATTGGCTTGTTTGAGCAACTACTTTTAGATTTGAGATGTAGTATAATGTGATGTGATATCATGTCAGTATTAATCTCTGCATAATTTTCCATAAAGGGTATGGAACTTGGGAGAAATATCTTTCTACAATCCCCTATAATGGAGGGGGAAGCTTGTCAGATGATTTGCCCAGTATGTGGATTATTTTTGTTTTTAAAAGTTAGCTGTCACATTTCACTGTGGTCTTTCTTCTCCTCACAATCCTGAAAAACAGATTATTCAATCACCAGCATAAAATTTTAAGTCCAGAGATGACTCTTACAGTAAATACCAGCATGACATTTAATATAAAATTCTTGCCTAAAAATATCTGCGATAAATCTTAGATCCTATAGGTATGCATATGTATGTATTGGTACTAGAGGATGATGTAGTTGGGGGTTGAGCACCATGTTCCAAAAAAGCAAAGCCATGTAAATAACTCATCACCTCTTCATCATCTGAGCATATGCAGACACCTACCATTCTTGTGACACTGTTTTAATCCTATGTGGAATGTCTTCATGAAGGCAGCTGCATTTTTAGCATACATGGAAGATTACCGAGACCAGCACAGAGCTATTTCCAGTCAAGAATGCAAAACAGCAGAGATGTTATTGTCCACCTTTTTCCTAATGGCCATATATTTAGAGAATAGAGGACTTGGTGAGGAAATCAGACTTTCAGCACTGTCAGGCAACAATTCCCACTTATTAGATGACAGATTTCACCTTAGTGGCATGAGTGGAATCATGACACATCCTCTTCCATGGTTTTCAGAGTTGATTTATAGTCTGTACTATGCTTGCACGGGACTGTTTTCCTTTCTATAACCACTTAAAATGCCATTCTCCTCTAGTTTCTGTGGCATTTGAGGTTTGTAGTAAGGAAGGATAATTTTAACACAAGAACTGAAATTGTGTCTGACTCTTGAGTAGATAGAGAGAATATCTCTAGTGCTATTTCCATAGGTCTTTAATTTCTAGATAAAAAAATATATATCTGTTCTCTGGTACCAACTTCTCTTGCACCCTTTAAATAACAATTCTGTTAGTAGTAGTTCTAAATACTGTAGTTCACATACTGTAGTTCTAAAGAGCACAGTGTTTTTCAATTCATTCAATTCAGCATGCAGGAGAAGTGCATATCAAATTTAAGGACCAAAACGGAATAATCAACCACTCACAAGGCAACACTGGCAAGAAAGTATTTACAGCTTCTTGTCCTGGGCAATACAGAACACTGAGAAGCTACTGGGTTAACTTGTCCCAACACAGAGCAGAAGCCCCTGGAGTGAATCCAGCATTACTTATCTATGAGCTGTGTCCACGTGTTTGATTGGTGTGTTGTTTTGGTTTTGTTTTTACACAGGAATCATAACTCATTTGCACAAATAATCCCTTGTCCATAATGAATACACATACCAGGATTTATAACAGATAAATTAAATGAGATGTGCTCAGGAGACAGCAAAGCATGCAGTAGTAGAAAGGGAAAGAAGTACCCTTTTCATTCTGCCTGATAAGAATGATCACTCAGAGCAGGATATAATTTTAATTTCTAAGTTATCCAAATCCCCACATCAGAAAAGGAAAACAAAGAGAAAACAGGTCATTATGGGCACATTGGCATCACAAGTGCTTTGGTATCTTGCTTTTGTGTGTTGCATTCAATATCTGATCATACAGCATACAGCACCAAAGCACACAGCATTTATAAAGATGTCATTAAAGAATGTGACAGTCTAGGCTGCAGGAGACAGAAAGGAAAAACCTGTTTCCACTTAATCATTTGCCTGAATCTTACATTACTTTTTCCAGGGCAAGAAAAACAACAACTGTTAAACAACTGGCAAGTAAGCTGCTGCTCAAAGACAGGGATGCAACTCTATACGGCATCATTAAAAAATGAGAGCCAAGAAGTAGTGATCTGCTGCAGAGAGCTGAGGGTGTGTGTTACTCTTCAAATTAATTTAGGTAAATTTAATTTATCAGTAAATCAGCTATGATAAGATGCTGGAGAGGGATAACCAGGTTATAGGTGTGGGTGGGAATAATAAACACAGCAAAACAAGCTGGTTTGGTATGTGGAGAAGTGTGTTGCTGGACAAGCCTGTGAGATGCTTCATCTAGCTGAAGTTTCATATATAAACTTGTGTCACATGCTGTTGATCAGGCAGAATTCGAATGCTGAAAAGTCTGAGCTGTGGCAGACTCTCTGGCTTTGTCTGATTGCTGAAAAAACCCAATGTGGAACATTTGGTAGCATCTTAACCTCTAGTTTCTGCTTGTTATGACTACATGGTGCCGTTTCATGGCAATTTTGAGGTTATTTGAAGGACTCTGGAGAAGGGAGCCTGAATGGCATATGGCATTGGAATGGACCCAGCAACTGCTGGAAGATGCAAGAGGATTCACAGGGGAGGAGAAGTGCAGAGGGCAATGGAGAGAAGCCAAAATGAACAAGCATGAAGTGCAAAGAATGAACAGAGGGGTACCATTATGTACCATTATGGTATAGTTTTAGATGTTACCTAGGACTGCTTGGACCTGTGGGAAGCTAAAGAGTGCTCTTTGCCTAGCATGGCAGACCTGCTTGTCTAATTACTTTATCTGTGGTATTTCTAGAATACAAGTAATGTCCAAGCTGTACTGCCATGTGGAGATAAGCAATAAAGGCAGTTCATCTGCTGGATCTGCAGATGCTGGTGCCTGAGGTCCCTCATAATCTGGTATGTGCCTGGCAGGAGAGGAGGAAGTGTAGTAAAGAAGAGTCATAGTGCATTTGGTTCCGTGGTTCAAACAGCTACAACTGTCAAACAATAGTGCTTCTTGTTTTGGAGTTAGCTTGGGTTAAAACTCTTCAGGCCTACTTGCCTGGGGCAAGCCTCCAGGCTACAATGCTGTTAGGAATTTGCAGCTTAAATCTCCTTGGCAGCAGTTGCCATTTTTCAGCTCTTGTGGCAGTGGAGCAGGTTTCTGGAAATGGTAAGTCTCAGAAGGTATTTGTGAGACACCTGGGAGATACCTGTAGGGATAGGGAGGAAATCTGTGAGAGTCCAGCAGGGTGTCATGGGTCTGTGGTAGACCTGCAATGAAGGGGAGTCTTTACTCAGTTTCTTTTCCTTCTATCAGTATGTTCTCATCTCTTCCTCCTCAGGCGTGGCTCTTCATGTTCTTGGGAGATTTGAGCTTTTTTCTGAAGCCCACAACTGTCTACTTCCCACCTTATAGCTGTCTTCCCCTATCAACTCAATTGTACCTTGAAAAAGCCCTCCTTGTGGCTTTGCTGTAGCCTCTAATTATTCTCTGCTGAAAAGAAGAGGATGCTGGTGTGGCTCCTGTTACAGAGCAAAGAGGAGGCAGAAGGTGAGTGAGTATTATTTACGCCAGAACAGCAAGTTCTATATCCCAAGGCACAGTCCCTTACAGTCCTCAGCTGCCCCTGCTGGGCTGACCACACTCAAGTAGTGCAACTGATGTCAGAGGCTCACAGTTCAATCTTCAGTATGTTGCTATGTAGTTGTCAGGGATTAACTTTTGTTAGGTAAAGCATGATCAGGCAAGTCTCATTAAGAAAACATGACTGGTAGCAGTAGCAGGACTAACTTAATACAAGAATACTTGCCCAGTGACTCCATGTACCCATCATCAAGCAACACTTTAGAATGAACCTACAACCCGTAAAAATCAGCCAACCTGGATGGTGCTCTCCACCTCATGAAACTCATCCACCTCAACCTGAAGGGCAGTAACAGAGCCCTACCTTCAGGGACATCTGGGACCAAGCTTGTGTAGCTGGAACCAGCACAATTAATGCTGCTCCTCCCATCTATTGACAATCGCTGGTCGTGTCAGCAAGGAGAGGGGAAGTAGAGATAGCCACTCCTCTGTAACTTTGTAGTGTCCTTTGCATTATTAATCACTCTTTCAAAGAGCTAATGAATAGTCACGCTCCTTCCCATATATCCAATTATTGCACAATAATTAATGTGCAATTCAGCCCATCTTGACCTAAACCACAAGATGACGAAGTCTCTTGAGTCAGTTCAAGACTATCTTGTAGGTTTCTAAAGCAGGATCAATTAATGGTAGGTATTTTCTGCATACTCTCTGCAAGCTCCTGTCCCAGTTCCTGCCCTTTGCCTTTGATGTCTATTTTCCAGTGCAGTGGTGGCCAGGCAGAGGTGGCTATTGGATACATCAGGACCATAGCTCAGTGGAAAGAGCCCTGATGGACACACTAGCCTCTTTTGTCTCCACACCTCTGTGTGTAAGTAGAGGTTACATTTATATGGCTTTGCATTTAGTGTAAATGTGCAACATTCACTTGCTAACTGAATGTGCATGGATGGAATAAGACATTTTCCTCTTCCTTCCAGATCTGTTTTCTAGCCAAACTAAAATCTTGGCCAGTTGATGTATCTACCTCATGGATAATGTCCACTGTCTCCTAGTGTAAATAAACCACAGCTGTATTTGTTTCCTGCTAGTTACCCTGACTTAAATGACTAATCATCTCTTCATTCATGTATTGCCTTTGGTCTTCTCAGGGTACCCATAACCATGCAGAGTGTAAAACTGGATGATTTTTCCACTAAGTTAGCCCTAAAATAGTTCAGTCTTCTTGAACAATAGAAAGTTACCTGGACTTATAGCTTCATTAATGAAAGATGAGTTTCAGTGGTTGGAGAAGCTCTTTGTTCTCTTTCCTGGTTTTCAAGGAAGCTGGTTCCTATCTTTGCTCAGAATGCTTCCTTAGTGGCTTGTCTATTTGAGTTTCAACTCATGCTTCAAAATGCTTTCTTCCTCACTAGTCTTGAAGTCTGAATAGTCCTTTACAAACAGGTGATGTAGGACATTTTAAATATTATCCTTCCAATCACTTTCTGAAGCTATCTGTCATGATAGGCCTATCATGGCTGGAGTTTAGTTGCAGACATGCCAGGATTTACTCATCAAATGTCTTAGGTTGCAAATGCAAGATGTGGCTGGGGGTGTGTATTCTATTGCCATCTGTTAGAACCAGGTGGGGCAGTTTTCTTTATTTCTTCCACAACCCATTCTCCCTCCAGGGAGATACCTTCTGTTAATGGGCCATTGAATCTCACTGCATGACTGATAAAATTACATTATCCCATTGTGAGGTGCTTTGCCCAGGGGGAGGAGCCAAGCATTTCTACCTGATATAATCTGGGATTTGGAACACCACAGGCAGCCTTTTCCCACTGGATTCCCAGAGGAGCAGCTTTTTTTCCACTGGATTCCCAGAGGAAGAGGAAGACCAGGCCCATCTACACCACCACTGGACCTTCAGAGGAAAACTACACCCTTCTGCAGGATCACTGCTTTCAACAGAACCACATCTGCCACTCCAGGAAGACTGCAGCTACCATTTAATCAGACTGCTACCAACACCCTGACCCACAGGGTGTCAGGTTGTATTCTGACTCTGTGAGTGTTGTTTTGTATTACATTTTTAGTTTTAGTTTTAGTTTTCCTTATAAAGAACTGTTATTCCTACTCCCATATCTTTGCCTGAGAGCCCCTTAATTTCAAAATTTTAATAATTCAGAGGGAGCAGGTTTACATTTCTCATTTCAAGAGAGGCTCCTGCATTCTTTAGCAGACACCTCTCTTTTCAAACCAAGACATCATAGTAGCTACTTCATAAATACCATCTCTTTCTACCTCTGCATCTACCTCTCCTTTTCCTAATAATTAAATTGCAAATTCTTTGTGACTGAGAACATTGTCAAATTGCTCTCTATTTAGAGAGATGGCTATTACAATTGGTTTATCATTCATGACTGGAATTCCCAGGTGGTACTGAAATACAATTTAAAAAAATATTATGTATTCATTTAAAAATACCATGTGTTTTAAGGGAGTATTTTATGATATTTGAGTGGAATATTCCTGAAAATACAAAATGTCAGTGATTCAGGATTCTATCCATAAAATGGTTTCTCTGTTACTCAGATTGCCACGGAGTTCTTCTTTTTACCTTGTTTGTAAAGCCAATATTAAACACTTTTAGTGTTTATCTGGACTCTCACCACAAGACCATAAACTGGATCAGCCTTCACTGTGGGAATGCAGTGATATTAGGACAGAGCAGTTTCAAAACCTCAGCAACTGTGTATTCTTTTAGATACTTAAAGTAATAGATTTTCTAAGCTGTGTAATCTCACCAGATTCTTAAAGGACACCATCTGTCTGTACCATCACAAAAGTCCAAGTATGCCCTCCCCCTCCCAAAAAATACGAGATGTTTTTAATCATAACTGTTGAATATATTTTCACAATTCAAGAAATTTAACAATGTTTTTGAAGATGAAAGAGCACCAACAAAACTGAGAATGCAGATTGTGGACTTTCCTCCCTAGACCTGATGGGAATGTGGAATTTGAACAATGTTTGTCCTTTGTTCCCCCAAGTCAGGAACACCATCCTTCCTGTACTACAGACAAAAATCTTAATACAGATCTCTCGAAGTACTGTGGGAATAACAGGGCAGGAAACAAAAGTTAAATATTTACAACTGACCAAGTCCTACTCTATTTGTACCCATGATAGCAAAAGAGCCATTCTCTGAATGTTGTGTTCCTAGTCAGAGAGGCTTCCTATGCCCTCAGACACCATCTCTCCATCTCCTTTCTCAACAATACCATTAAACTGGGTGCTGGCATGGGTTTCTGTGGAAATGCCTCATGCACATAAATGAGTAGAACGATAATGACAGCCAAGTGCCTCAAGATGAAGTATCAGGATGCAGTTTTACAATATGCCTATGCTGCTCTCAGTCCATTTTGCCATATCCTTCCCCTGTGCCACACAGCTGCCAGCAGCAAAAGTGGTCCTAAAATTACATACAGACTCATCAGCCACCCTATCTGGCAAAGCCAGCTGATTTTGGAGAGGAGAGAGTCTGTTTTCCATTTAGGCAGGTCCCTTGCCCTCTACACAGCCCTGTGAGAGTCAGCACCCACACACAACAAGGGGGCAGGGGCAGGACATAAGGGCATAAGGGCATGTGTCATGTGGGGCAGGACACAAGGTTGTCATAAGATGTATCTTTAGCAACAATGCAGATGACTTAAGTTGGTAAAATCTCCCACTAGAAAAGGCATTAGAACAGACTGATAAAAATGAAATTGCTAGGACTTGACAGTATCTATTCTTCAATTTCAGCATGGTTAAAATATGAAACTGCTCTATTGCCTTTTGAGGTGTACCACTTGAATTGGGTGCAGGAATTGAAGGTGAAGGGTTTGGGATATTTTTGGTAAGCATAAGCCAGTATGTCTGATTTCTGTACCATGAAAATAAATTAAAACTGTAACTAAAACTAGAACTAGTGTATACAGCAGGTGGATAGAATACGAAGAGTCAATATGGCTTTATCACAGGGAAGTTGTACTTCAAAAATCTATTAGAGTCCTTTATGCTGAGTGTATGAAAGTAAACAAGGAGCTGAGAGGGGATCAATCCAGTTAGGCTTTCAAAATACTGTTGACCAGGTCCCTGTGTAAAAGCTCATAAAAAAATAATTTGACAAAGCAAGAAACAAAATCGTTTGGTTAGTAACTGTTTAAAAGCCGTGCAGCAACGGATAAAAATACAAGTGTTTTCACAATAAAGATTTGTTACAATTTCACTGTCATTAGCCTTTCATTACCCAATGAAAAGGGGAAGAATACCACGTAGTGATGAGGTTTACTGATGATACTAAGTTCTTTAGGATACTAAATTCAAAAGCCAGCTATAAGGTGTTGCAGGAGGACACCACAAATTGCTGAATGAGAAAAGACCTAACAAAATTAGGTAAACGTAAGCAAACCCTAACTTTTCAATACAGACTAATGGTTTCTAAACATCACTAACATTCAAGAAAGAAGCTATAGAATAATTTTGACCAGTTTGATTAAAATAGTCAGAGTTTAAAGGTAAACCACAAGGAAAGAAACTGAGATTAAGCAGGAAAACATTGTTAAAGCACTTTACTTTTCTCTCTCTCGTATTTTTCTAGGTTACAAGGAAGATCAAGAGGAATGATCAAAGGTATGGAGCATTTCCATCTGAGGAGATAGTAAATGAAAAGTAAACAAACCAAGACGTTTCTATTTGGAGAAAGGTTAACTGAGGGGATACTATGAAGGAAATCTATGAAATGGTGACTGGTGTTAGGGCAGATAGAGAGCAATCAACTTCTCAAAATAAGAGAATTGGAGTCTATAAAATTGTCGTTTGGCAGGTTCAAAACACAAGGAAGTAATTTTTTTCCATAAAATAGAATTGAATGTAGAATAAACTTGTTGTTATGGTAATAAAAATGAGAATGGGTTAAAAAAGGAATCAGAGCCGTGTTGGAGACAAGCCTATTGAAGACTATTATGTAGTGGTCTAGAAAGAAGTCTCCAGCTTGGAATTACTGGGAGCTACAGGATATGCCCTGGAAAGAATTGATTTGTATGTCTAATGAGCTTTTCATAAGCACCCAAAATTGGCCACTGTGGGGAAGAGGGAACGGAGCTACAAAGACCTCTGGTCTGTCCAAGTACAGACATTTTAACTTCTACTTTCCAAACACAGTAAATTACTTTAATGAGGCTTTTAATGTCAGCCACATAATGTGAGGTTAGCACAGGTAGGCAATATTTTAGATATTACATCTAACTCCATATTGCCTTGATTAACAGCTATGAAGTATCCAAAGGGCATTATTTGGCATCATTCAAGTGGAACTGGTCTTATGCCATGGATGCAACAAACCTCTATATGAGACCAGAGCACTTTCTCCTGGTAAACACCATGCCATATGTTTTTATCAGCCCCTAATTTGGGGGAGAATTAATCTTTATAAAGTTATTATGTTAGAGTGTCCTAGTTATGTCAAAGCATAGAACTGGGGCCTTCTTCATTTATACAAATATTGCTAAACATTTAATTTCAGATTTTCAGTCTGGTGGATAATAAAAAATGACTACCCACCAAACTTGGAGCATTAAATGGAGACTGTGTTTTTGGCAGCTCATCGTAGAGGGATTAATGTTACTGGAATAGCTTTGTTTCTAAGCAATGCCTCCTTAAAAACAGCTTCCTCTGAAGACATATTTCTATTTTATTGAGAAAAGGAAATACAGTATTAGATATCAATGTTTTTAAAGGGTAATTTAAAGAAATCTATCTTGGCAGATGCTGAAATATTTTCAATTTAGAACAAATAGTATTTCTGTCATCCAGTTGGATTTTTAAAATTAGACCATTACTCCTTGATAAGTTAATTACAAAACAGAAAAAGACTCAACCAATCTAAAAAAGCGTATTGATGAAAGTATAGAGCACATGTCTAAAAGCTACTTTTACTGATTTATGGGTGAAATTTTACTTTTTATGTGAAAAAACCTTGTCTCCAACATCTTAAATCATAGGGAAAAATGCTCAATTTTTCACCCTATCACAACTAATTTTTTACACTGGTACACTGATGGACTATTGTTTTACTGTGCTACCATCCATTATAAAAAGCGACAGCATCATAATTGAAATGATTTAAAATATGTTGCATTTAGATAATTCTTTACTTTTGTATAAATATACACAAGAAATGCTGCTACTTGAAATTGCTAGGATGAGCTACCAAAATGGAATTATTGCTCAGCAGGCCATATTCCTCTGGGGGTATGAAATTAAAAATATCAGAACTTCCTTTGAAACACAGAAAGGTTAAAGGAATGGAAGGAGCATTTTTTGTTGTGTCTGAGATGCAGACAAGGGAAGCATGGAATATGTTGCAGCCATGGGTTGAAATGTCTCTAGGTCCATCAGCTGAATCCTGGTCTTGCCAGAATCCCTGACAAGTCTTTCAGCTGAGTGCAGTCACAATTTCACCCCAAGGATTTTGGGGTAAAAGGAAGTAAAACTCACAATAAAAATTGCACTGGGGGATTAGCCTCGTAATCTCTGCCCATGGATGTCCCTGTAACTGTGATCCATGGCTGCATTTGTGCTTCTTACAGTAAGAACTTGCCAAGGTCCCCAGTGGGAATCCTTCCTGATTAGTGCTGGGGTCTGAGCCAAAGTCATGGCAGGTATCAGTCTAAGAGTTTAACAAAATGCATAGTGGCAAGCCATAACCCAAACTAAATGCCATCTATGAGTAATTTACTGTATAGAAACTGTCGCACAGAGCCAACAGATGTTGCTGTCCTAAAGTGAACAGGCAGATTTAGCCTTTTCAGATACTGTAAAATTTTCTAGCATTTCACAGAACTGGCCAACTGGTGAAAAAGAGCATGGCCAACTGCAGAAAAATGGCAGAAAGAACAAATCTGGGTTATGTTGTGTCTATGAAGCTGTACAGTATCTGAAAAGGCTAAATTTGCTTGTCCACTTTAGGGCAGCAAGATCTTAGGGTAAGAAAATATTTATCATATTATAAGTACATTCAACAGAACTGGCCCTAGAATTGAACCTGGAGGAACACTACTGGTGACTGGTCACCAGCCAGTTTTAAGTACGCCCCTTTAACAACAACCCTTAGACTGTTCAATACCAGGTGAAATCATAAGAAATTAAAAAAAAAAAGTGTTTGCAGAAGACTTCTATACTTCAAATACAGGAAAGAATAAAAAACGGAAAAGAAGTATGGGACACAATAAAACCCCCAATTTTCAGTATATTGTCCAGTAATTTTAAAAACCCAGAACTTTTGAAAAAACAGGCAATTTCTTTAATTACATGTGAAGTCTCCTTTATACAAGGCTTTCCATCTTACTGCTCACATCAATACTATCTCAGAGATAACAACAACCCATAAATTGCAATATTGCTTACCCTCCTAAATGTGGAGCAGAATTTAGGCAGACACTATGCCTTGGTTGTATACCTCCATCCCCTCCTTGTGATGAACAGCAATACAAGTACCACTGTAAAGTTTGTAACTTTATGCTGTTACATGAGAATAATCCAGGGACACAATTATCTCCATTATCAGAAAGTATTCAGCTTTGTCCAGCATCATCTCCAGATGCTTAGCCACATCTCAGTGTACACTGTAATAGAAGATCTAAGATTGACCAGTCTGATCATTTCTTTAAAAGTTGTATAGCAGGTGAACATCTTTACCATGTATACCTGCAATTATGAAAGTAATTAAGTAGCACAGGTGAGCCCAAGAAACCCCTTAAATAAAATCCCTTTAGACTCACAATGTTACCATAATTAGATGTCTGTCTTAGTAGGTCATCTGTTTGTTTTTTGCATCTGTTCTGTGTGCTAGGGATGACAACCCATAATTTGACAAAAAATACTTTCAATTATTTCTTACTGAGATAAGGACTTCCTTTCATTTTTCCCAGTTCTTTCTTTCCTTTGCTTTTAATTACAAATATTCATGTCAGTGAGAGACAAAGAAATGATCTTCACTCCTTCTATTTAAAGAGAAAACCTGTCTGGTGGTGTTTATTTTATCTTTACCTTACAAAGTGACATAGTCTAAGGACCCTGAAGGACAGGCATGTCAGCTCTGCAGTTTTGGTTTGGGATTGTTCCAGGTTAGAGGACTTTTCAAATACCCCTAATTACCACTGTGGAGCAGTTTGCATTTTCATATAAATTAAATCCCTGTCTGTAAGTGTGGACTTCTAATTTCCACACAGGAAAAATGCAAGTCAGAAGTTCTATATGAAAAATAAACATAAGCTGCATTAAAAATTGGACTTTGGATCATTATTCAATGGTTCACATTAACAGGCATTAGGGAAGTTATTGTGAGCATGGTAGCAACATTGTGAGTCCAGGTTCCAGGTCTGTCACTTGCTTGTGGCTTTTCAGCAGGAGTTTCTTGAGTTGCTCCATGGTGGAGCAATGTGCAAGGTCAAGTGGGGAGTGTCACTGAAATTCTGTGTTAGGGACTGTGCCTGGCCTAGGAGAATGTGGCTGAGTCCATGATCAGGGATTTGACTCCTTTATTGATCATAGTTATTAATGTACCAGCTCAAAAGGTCAAGTGACTCACATGAGAATCACACTTTTCATTTGAAGAAAAATGTGTCCCTAGCCTTGTGCTTATGGAGAAAAGATAAAAATGTAGATGTGCAAAGGCTTAAGAAGTAGAGTGATACTTAAAAAATCATTAAAAGACACACTAAACATGAAGAGTTTTTGATCTGATGTTATGATCTGGGGAATGAATTCATGACTTTTGAGTTAGGGATAGAAAATATTAGGACGGACAATAGAAAAAGGAGTGGCGCAATCTTCCAAATACTAATTATTTAAAGAGCTGTTCCCACATGTTTAAAACTTGAGATAATATTTTACTGTCTGCTGCTGTATCCTATGATCTTTCTGGCTGTTATCTCACTTCAGTCAGTTGGAATTTTACTGACCAATAACTTGACATTTGCTGTTGCAAAGTAGATCCACAAAAGCCACATCTGTCCACGCAGAACAGAATTGCTCTTTCACAAGAGCCTCAAGACATGTTTCAGGGCTGGTGCCTCTCACCAATCAATTAAATACATTTATTTTTATTTTAAAAATGAACACAGATCTTACATGAAATATGAGAGAGCTGTATGATACGGTTTGCTGTGGGATAACTATCCATGGTCAGGCCTGAAATAACGTTTTGGTTAGAGTTTGTTCTGAATAGTGAAATGCTGGAACAAAACGTGAGGTAGTTTAGTGAGCTTTCAACTACTACAAAGAAGATCTAGTAGAAAGAAAAGAGGCTGAAGAACTCGACTAAGTGTGAGAACTCTTTGGGTAAAATTTTCACACATGCCCCAACTCTGACATTTTCTGGCACTCGGAACTTTGCAAGTTCCGAGTCTCTTGGCACATCTCTAACGAGTCTGTTGCTGTAAGCATTCCTGTTCCATCTTTGAGTATCCTGTCAAGAGCTTCCCACAGGCTTGGTGATGGAAGCATGGGGTACAAATCATAGTATCTTGAACAGTGAAGTGTTTTCTTATTAGCACTTGACATTGCTGGCCGAGTATGAAGAGAGAACTTCTCTATCAAACTTGATGACTCCAAAATTCCCTTTTGATCAGCCAGTGGTTAGATTTTGAAGGGAAGGGCACAGCTGTTTCAAAAGTGAAGTTTAGCAGTTCTTCATAAACGCCTTTCATTTCACATCCTTTGATGTCAGCCAAAACCTCAATATCTCAGAAGTTTCCAAAAGTTGTTTTCTAAAAATCACAGAATTAGAAAATTTTCTTTTAGTGACCATACATCCGTACTTTTCACTTTGAACCACTTCTCTGTGGTTCAGCTTAATTTTTTTGGTTCATCTATCACTTACAGACTGATAACACCCTGGTGTCCAGTCATGGCCAGCTGGGTCTTAATAATGTGAGATGATGTATAAACTCACCTAGCAAAATGATGTTCTATCCCAGAGACAATTGTTGTTGAAAACAATCCTAAAGACAACTGTAAACCTGAGAAAGGAAGAGGATTATTGGTCAATACATTACCATAAAACACAACAGACTGTCTTTAGCTTGGCAGAAAGTTACTTTTTGTCACATATTTGCAGCCTTAGGGTTGCAGCTGTACACTAAGGGATCCTTATTTGCTTCTTATATTTATTAATATTATGTTGTTCTACTTGCATCGCAGCTGGAGAATGTTAGAAAGTATTTGGGAGCCTAGTGAACAAAACTCCTTCTGCTTTTCCCTTGTGTGGGCTTGATCCAGGAGCAATAAGTGGAGAGCTGAAAGGTAGAAAAGAACTGTCTGAAAAAGCTGTGTGATAAAAGAAGACAGCTAAGAGAAATACTGGAGCTTTTAAACCCCTCCCACTTAGCAATGCTATTTCTTGCACCTTCAGTTTCATCTGCTTCTCACAGTTTATCTATCCTACCAAATATGCCTACCTTTCAAAATTACCCCAGCTTTGGACTGGAGGTAGCAGCAGCTGCGAGACCCCATAGGGTGTGATTATCTGTCTCCTGTCTATTATGTTTAAACATAGGCTGAACTGTAAAGGTCATTTTTCTAGCATGACTCTGAAGTACACTTAATGATAGTCTTGTTACCAACTGACCTCCTGTACCTGACAGAGATTAAACATCTTGGGCAAATTTTCATTGCTTAAATCTGTGCCAAATACTTTTAATATGTGAAGGACTTGATCACTTTTAAACTGGTGATGTAGTACAAACAAGATTCAGTTGTTTGATGCCAAGATGCCTGCTTGATTTTTGCAGTAAAGGAACAGAAATTCATAACCACTATGGGAAGAGTAAAAGAAAATGTATCCGTGATCTTTGTTGATAGCCTAATCTGATTCCTCAGTACATCCTGCCTGGACAAGGTTGAGTGATGCTGCAGCAGTACTACAGCCATGCTACCTCACCTGATGAAAACACATTATCTGTGTCCATGGCTTATCATCAGAAGCATAACCTCAGCTTTCAAAATGAGGGATATACTTTTTAAAGTATTCATATTGGGGAAATTAAAGTAAACTAGATCATGTTGTAGTGTTGGTTTTAGCAAGTTGTACTTACTGTGCTTCCAGCATATTTAGACTTAAACATACCTGAAAAATATCACTAAATCTACAGTGGGGCTATTTTCAGGGGTTTGTTTTATGCTCCGTTGACTATTAACATTTCACAGCATGTCACAACTGGCCATTCTGACTCATTGAGCCTTGCTGAATGGGAATTTTTGTATTATTTAAGAGCAATTCATTGCACTGCCTGTATTCTATATCACCTCCTCAGGAATAGGGATGATGATAGGTCTCAAAAGATAAGTAATCTTCCAATACACACCCTCTGTCTACAGTGAGTTCTCTAGATGTTGTACATGAGGTTCACCAGGAAAATTCATCATTGCATGTTACCTACTTTTTTATCCATTCCACTTGATACACCTACTAAAAATAGCTGTTCTTAGATGAGTGAGTCTTGCCCTCTCACACGTGTCAGTCTGCAGGATCTAATTCTGTAGCTAATTTTACAAAACTGAAGAGTCATAAGATGAATGGGCTGCATTCACCTACTAAATGGGAAACTGAATCCTCCAGGGATATTTTGATGATTTAAAAATTTCTTAAGATACATGTAAATTAAAAGGAAAAAGGAAGAGGAAGGATTCCATATACCCTTTCAGGCTTATTTCCGCTTCTTCACTGTTGTTTGCCTTTTATTGCATCTATCCTCAGATAAGCTTTCTGTCACCAGATAAATTTTGCCATTTTGTATATATTTTCTTTTCTCTTCTTTACTTTTGCATATTTGCTGTGGTTTAACCTGGTAGGTAGCTAAACATTGCACAGCCACTGACTCTTCTTTCCCACCTCAGTAGGATGGTGGAGGGAGTTGCATAAGAAAAATAAAATTCATGGGCTGAGATAAAGACTGTTTCATAGGACAGAGAAATAAAAAAAAAATTAAAAATAGAATATGCAAAACAAATGTTGCACAATGCAATTGCTCTCTACCTGCTGACTGATGCCCAGCCAGTTCCTGAGTAGCAGCCCCTGGCCACCTTTCCCCCTAGTTTATATGCTGAGCATGACACTATGTGGTGTAGAATGTTCCCTTTGCCAGTTCAGGTCACCTTGTGCAGTTGTGTCTCCTCCCAGCCTCTTGTGCCCTCTGGGCTGCTTGCTGGTAGGCTGGTGTGAGAAGCAGAAAAGGCCTTCCTTGACTTCATGTAGCAACAACTAAAACATCCCTGTGTTATCAACATCATTCTCATCCTAAGTCCAAACCACTGCACTGTCACAGTTACTAGGAAGAAAATCAACTCTATCCCAGCTGAAACCAGGAGAATGTTCTAGGTTACACTACTACTATGTGAGACAATATTTCTACTTATGTCCAGGCATTCCCTGTATTTTTATTATTAATGACAATGAGATTGGAACCAAGTTCAGCATCAACTAATGGCTGATTAGTGATCTTAGTACTTCTGATAAAAATGAACAGGTAACAGTCAAATTTTAAAGGAGAGGGTAATGATTATAAAATTTTGCTCATGTTTTGAGCTTTTGTTGATACTTTAACGAGAGAAAGTAGATGGCTGAATTTAACAGCTTCTCGCCACTAGAATGGTTTTCTTTACACCATGACTGAAAACTGCACTGACAGGAGACCACAGAAAAGCTTGCAAAACCTAAACTTTAGGTTTAACATTGGCTTAACATTTAAGCCTGGTTTAACATTGACAATAAATGTCCTGTGGCTAAGAAAGGATGGGACAAATTGTGATTTGCTGGGCATAGGAACAAGGACAGAAGGAAAAAATTAATTGTTTCACCCAGTCTTTCCTCTCTGTGCTCAGAGGCAGGCTGTAGAATATAAGAAGTTACGAAAAACAGCAGCTGCAAAAATACTGAGCAGGCTAGCCTTTCTTCAGAGGTGGTGCTGAGCAGGTCAGCAAGGCTGCAAACTGAGGTGGGTTTAGGACAAATATGAAAAGAGTACATCTGCAAAAGTCACAAGGTCATGCAAATATTACTCAAGTATCCATGAATATTTGAGCTGCAACTGCTGCTAGAAATTAAAGTGGTTTTTCTTCCAATGTAATTATACAGGTAAAAATATATTTTTGTATGCAGGATCAATCTCCACAGGAAAGTTAGTGTTCCAAAATAATAAAGAATGCCCTTTTCCTTAGTTTATTTATCATGGAATAGAAGTGTCCACACAGGCAGCTTTACATGCATCATTATATTGGAAGATTTTTAGTGGTTCATTTTTTCAGTCAAGTCTTAAAACTATTACTTGATGGAAAACCTCCCAACCTTTAAGGAAGAACAGGAACAATATTGATATTGCTGTGTTCTGGGGATGGTACCCTTGTATGCAAAATCCATTGCCCTCTTTGGACAAATCTGGACCATTACACAAAGTACTGTCAGCAATGAAGCACTGTGCTTAGCAATTTAGGAGAGAAATGTGATGCCATCAGAAAGGAACCCAAAGAAGGAACAAAGATGGTAGACAGAAAATTATATATCAGCAGTACTATTTCTAAAAATAATGGTTTCCAAACTTTTCCATGAAGCATTAACAGCTCTTTAAGGGATAATCTTTATTGCTTTGTAATGTACAAAGCAATAAACAGCTGCTGAGATTGATTAATAGCCAAAGCAAAGTTGAGGCATGTAATCAATCTAAAAAGCCATTTATTGTGAGTATACTACAAAGCAATAGAGATTATTGCTGTTGCACAACAAATTATAACAGAAAACACACAAACACACACAGACACACAAACAGTTGTTTTCTTTTCAAGGCTTGCAGTGCTATGCTGCGTTTTCCCTGAGCTTTTCTCTTTGACGAAGGCAGGCAACTGGCCTTACAGCAAGCAATCTACTGGGAAAGGTAATGCTCTAAGAACTTCAATGTTATCTAAAGGAGAAATAATATTTAGTTTTTTGGTACTGTAGCTAGAAATACAAAATTCCACAGGTATTCATCTTGTCCTTGGTAGTGGTACTGCTATTCATATTACCAAGAAAAACAAAAAATTAGCTTACCAGTAAAAAAATAATCTAATTCATGCAAATGTAGTGCTCATTTAGAAACAAAAGCTGTTTACTTTTGTGGAGTATTTTTATGAATGGCTACTAAATCACTTAAATTTTTTCAGAGTAATACTGTATGAAACAACTGGCTTTCAGCTCCAGCTATTTCCAGTAACTACCCCACCTCATTCTTTTAATACCACTTTAATACAGCTCTTAATATAGTTTGGTTTTTGACTCCTCCTGTCTTCCTAGGAGGCTGTTTCAGAATTTTATCTCTCTACTAGTTTTAAACCTTTTAAAAATTTGCATTCTTATTTTTCCAGGTCAGATAATGCTCATTTGTTCCTGAACATAAATAAAGTATAAATTATTTTTTATCTTCTTTAAAGAGCTGATATGAACAGAGTCTCTCACCCTTCCCTTTGGCAGAATAAACAAGCTGTGCCACTGTAGCTTTATGGCATGATAGGCTTGTCCCTGGATCAGTCTCACCCCTCTCCTGTACACTCATCCCAGTCTCAGTCTCTCTCTCCTGAATGTGGATGCTCTGGATGGCACTGAGCTACAGAGGGGCTCCCAACACTGCCTCCTCCTGACACACACTTGTCACTCTATCGAGCAACACGAAACGCAGAGACAAGCGCAGCCACACCCGAGAGAAGGCAAAGAAGAGAGAAACTTTATTTTGGTTTTCACATTATATAGAGTTCTGGAAACGACCATCGATTGGAAGGTGAAGTTACCACCTCTCCAACGACACTGGTCAATGACAAAGTCCATTAAACCTTTCTCCTCCCAGGAGAAGGAATGAAAAACAAAAAGACAGTTAGAAAAACATGTGCATGTTTACAAAAAACAGGTGAGAAACTCCATCACAAGAATGAAAACATCAGAAGGCTGAAAAGTGAGAGTGACACACACTCACCATGTCTACTGGAAATATCTCACCCAGCACACCCAAGGATCAAATTTACCTTTTCCACATCCCCTTAACATTTGAAGCCAGTGGTTAACTTGCACTTCCAGGCACAAGTCACATATTTCTGTTTCTGAACTGATGACCTTGCAGCTTATGACAGAAATTTGTATTAGTACAGAAGGGCACAAGCTTGCAATTTGCACTATTAAGTTTCAGTCCGTTTTTATTACTCTAGTTCTCAAGGTTATTCAGGTCTTCCTGTATCATATTGCCATCCCTTTCCTTATTAACTGTGTCTCCCACTTCCGTGTCATCAGCAAATTTTATTAACAAACTCCGTCTTCCTATTTTAAGGTAATGAATAAAAATATGACTGAAGAGGTATCCTTGAGGAACTCTTGATAAAATACCACTCAAAGTCAGGTATCATAACAGTAGGAACTGAATTCTCCAGTTTCGCATTTACAGGAAATGCAATTCAGCTAAACGAAAAATAATTTTTGGATCCTAGTGGATCTAAACTTTCCAAACTGTTATCTTCAAAAATCTGAAACTATTTCATATCTGCAATTACCAAAAATTTAATAACACCTACTGAAAATAGAATAAGGATTTTCATAAATATATGTACATACCTCTTTACAGCTACAAATATTTGCAGTATAAGAATTGTACTCATGATGTGGTGGTCCCTTTGGTTGTTTCTAAGCATTTGACTCTGGTAGTTAAAACAATTGTTTTAAAGTTATTATTGCCTTAGCAGTGAATTTTACCATTTATCCAGCCTTATATTTAATTTCTTATCACCTTCATACTATTCCTGCAAGTCACAACTTCCCTTGCAGAAGACGATCTCCAGACTTGAGATTACATTCTCCATGAATTCCTTTTCTCTGTGGGTCTGAAATTTCAAATTTCCTCATGTTTCCATTTTCAGCAGCCACACCATTCTTCTTTCAGGAAATGCTGGACCTAAATTCATGACCTTCTTAGCCCTTCCCTACTTCTTTTTTTTTTTTTTTTTTCAGCTGGAGAGTTCAGTGTCAGCAAAATCAATTAAAATCCTTCGATAATTATCAGTGATATTTCTTTTGTTCCTGCTAGTATTTATTTGCAAAGGGATTGTCACTGAAGTACATGACCTTTTGTCAAAAATTTTAGAGAAAATTCCCACTTACAGCAGCCAAACTGAAGCTCGTACCTATCTCAGCTGTGTCTAACCCTACACTTGTGCTCATGAGACACCCGAGGCTGTGCACACCACTGCTGCTGCTGCTGGCCTTGTTTGAACTAGAAAGTTCTACTGGCAGAAGTTCTGCTGGCATGTGCTACTGACATAGCTGTTTTGGCAGGATGTGTTCACATTTGGCTGTATTTTAAAAGATGCAGTATGTCCTCAGATCATCAGGCTTTTATCAGAAAGAGAAATCTGGTGCTATGGGCGGCTAACCCAGAGAACCTTGTGCCACATTTTGTAGATTGCTTTCTGGTAATTCTTTGCAGCATGTTGTGGAGCTGCACTGTATACTGTGAGGTACAATGTCCCATCCTAATCTCTGTGTAAACGTTGGGTCAGATTTAAAAATGCTTTTCTATCTTGTACAATAACCTATTTTTATATGTGTTGTTTCTCCATATTGCAGATTTCTCACTGCCAGAAAGCCAGACTGTATCCAGCAGAGCTCTCTTGTTCATTTAGGACAGATGAAAGAATTCTTTAATATCCAAAGAGGAGCTTAAAATATTGGGTACTGTGGGCAAGTGGGACATAGAGACAGTGAACGGTAGCTAACTATTTGCAGTATTTGCTAAACCATGAGAAGAAATTGTAGTTTCAAGACATACTGTAAACACTGGATGAGGGAAAATTTCAGGGTTGGAGGTAAAGTTTTTGTTTGCCTCATAGCACATTCACTCTGAGTTAAGAGCTGCTGAAAGTAAAGACAGTGGGGAAATAGGTGGTGCCAGCATTCTGGAAAGCTGTGCCAATCTGGGCATTTTGGCATTATTTGAGGTGCTCAGACTCCAGTAAGATACACAAAATTAAGTATTTCCTGCTGCACAGTCTTTTCATGATGGGTAATATCGTCGTGGTCCACACACAGAAGAAAGGACTCTTGACAATAATTTCAGAAGGCTAAAATGATTTATTAAAATGACTCCGTAATTCTAGTATTTTTCTATATCTGCTCAGCAGAGAGCATTCCATGCTCCTGCTGCTGCTTCGTCCAGTGAATGTGTCCGAATAGTTTACAATATCAGAAAGATAAAGTAATTTCAGCTCTTTCTCCTCATAGGTAGGAGGAGGCCAACCAATTCCATGTCCTTGAAGAACAGACACAGATATTTTGTTTACAGAAAGCTTATACAGAGTAAAAGACAGCAAAAGGATGTTCTCCCATGGGAAAATGATCAGAAGGCTTACACACAGAGAAACTTATGTTCATAGCAACAGGGTAATGTACTGGAAATCAGAGATGAACCTGATACAATGAGCTTTGCTAATTGTGGTGGAAGAGTAAATAAGGTTTATGTCCAAGTCAGTTCCATCTTGTTTTGAATACATAAAATGAAAGCAGTGCTTCTCAGTGGTGATCTCTCTAGAGAGTATTTTATATCAATGTTGTTTGTGAGAAAGCCCATGCTTTCCTTCCCATCTATACTGTTGTCATTAAGAGCTACAAAGCTAACCTTGGCAGCAAAGACAAGGCAGATCTGGTTGGAATGGTGTTTGTGAAAACAAAAATGCTGTAACTGGACAAAAATAACACCAACCCACAAACCTTTAATTTAGCAGTCTCCTGCAAAACACATGAAGGGTCTTATAGGGTCCTTCCATTTGAGTGGAGTTTCATCCTATTTCCTGAATTCAACACAGAGGCAGCGGCAGTGCTTTGCATTTTTCCATAACACTTCCAGATATTAGAGACAAGTGGCTTCCTTAGATAGCTATCATACATGAAGAACATACAGACTGATGGAAAACACATAGAGCTTAGTGACCATATGTAGGCATGGAACCTGCTGGACTTGTGCATAACCACACGTGTAGGGCAAGCTCCAAACAATGAGTGTGACATGATATGGACCTGCAGCACCTGTGGTCTGCAGGCAGCCTCTGTGTACATGAAAACAGGCTGGGAGAGTTGGGGTTGTTCAGCCAGTAGAAGAGAAGGCTCTGGGAAGACCTTACAGCACTTTCCAGTAGCCAAAGATGGCTACAAGAAATCAGGAGTGGGTCTTTTTATGAGGGTATGTAGTGACATGATAAGGGGGAATGGCTTTAAACTGGAAGAGAACAGGTTTAGATTAGGTATTAGGAAGAAATTCTTTACTGTGAGGGTGGTGAGACACTGGAACAAGTTGCTCAGAGAAGTTGTGGATGCCCCATCCCTGGGAGTGTTCAAGGCCAGGTTGGGTGGGGCTTGGAGCAATCTGGTCTAGTGGAAGGTGCCTCTGCCCATTGCAGGGAGTTGGAACTAGGTGACGTTTAAGGTCTCTTCCAACCCAAACCATTCTATGATCCTATGACTTTTTGAACTTTGGCTGAAAACTAATATTTCAGCAATCTTAACATGCCCTCCCACCAGATACAATTCGACAGAAGAATCTGTTTGGAAGAAAGGCAAGGAATGCTGATGCAGATACCTTGAGAAAGCAAGTAAGATCACCATGTTAATGCACCAGCTCTATTCAGTGAATCCCCTTACTCAATTAGGTATGTGTGTTCAGTGAGCTTCCAAGTGGGTTCTGTATCTCAACAGTTTTCACTTTATCCACATCTCTGTATGCAAAAATCCCTTCCAATTTAGTCAGTTCTTGGTATTCTTCACCAGCGGCGTCTGTGAATTTTAAGTGCAGTGTCTAAGCTCAGTACACTCCATAATGAATGCACAGCCATCGTAAGTTTTGCACAACAAAATGCTCATGAAGGAAACACCTTGGACCACTAAACTTCTACCTTAGCAATTACTTCAGCAAATACTAGCTTATCTAGACCAAGTCAATTTATAGGTTTTGATGGTATTTTCATCCTAAAGCACTGTTACTGCAAACAAGATTTAATTATGTACCTGCATTTAAAAGAGGTGCTGAGAACTCCTTCAATTAAAAGCACAGGATAGAAAGGATTTAAATGAGAAAGTTGTAACAGTTGAGACATAGCAAGAGATCACAAAAGAAATATTTGCTATAATTGCCAAAGCTCAGAAAATGAATAAAATTTAACTCTTCAATTTGATGACCTAGAAAATAGAGAGGAGAAATAATGTGCATATGAAAAGGATTAAAGAAGAAGCCAAGAAAGGAGGCTTAGTGGGTTTAACTGGGTGGATTTAAAAATTGTTTAAAGAATGATGAGATAACAGTAAAACGAAGTTCCAACTGGCTTTACCAGGAAACAGATCTACACATTTTTTTGTGAAACTTCTCCTGTATTATTTCAATAAAAGAAAGGTTCAGAAGAAAGTAACAAAAAATGAGTTAACTGTGAATGATCTGAAAATAGCATACATGCATGTGCACACACACATTCTTTTGGCTTTTAAAGAAGAATATACAGAGAAAAGAGGATATAATAATAACAATGTTTTCATTACTTCTAAGGTATTGAACTTGGCTGCAAAAGAAAGAGGACTAGATGGCTAATAATTAGAGATAAAGTAGAAGCTAGCAGAGATAATGGCATGTGTTATGTAAACCAGGTAGCATTACACACAGAGATCTTTTTACTGCTATCATAATGCCTGTCAGAATCAAAAAAGGAACTGGAAGAGGGTATTTTTCTAGAAGAGAGGGGCATAACAAAGCTTATAATAAAAATCAGAAAGACAAATTAAATTTAAAATATCCACAGGGTTCTTATCTAGCAAACATGAAAAAGTAAAAGTTGCATTAGCAAGCGATTAGTAAAAGGAACTTCAAGCTAGTAAGATATATATATATATATTTACATATAAATATATATACAAGATGAATTTATTTGTGAAGTGCTTTCAGGTATATCTGAAGTATATAACAAAAGAACAAAGGAAGAAGTTTGGTCAGATGGAGCTGCATTTGTTGTGTTTTTCTATTATTCACAGAGGTAACAGTGAATAATAGAAAAAACTGCTGTACCCTCCTACAGCAGTTTTTAGATAAATTTCAAAACACATTCAGAGATAGTGAACAAAGTCAGTCACAAACAACCCACTTGCCACAAAAGGCCTGTCTTTGTTGTTGTTACATGTCTGGAGATTTCTGATACAGGCTGTGATCACATTGATCATTGCAATAGCAGGAGGCACGCAAGGGAGCTGTTCAGGGAGCATATGGTTCACCTGGCCAGTGGGACCCGAAACCTGGAGGTGGATGCATTTTTGGTGGGACCTTGCCAGGAGGCAGCCTGGGGAAGTCACTGCAAGTGACCCCTTTGTGCCACTCCAACAAAGCCATCTGTCCTGTGGGACCCATGTGTGTAAAGCTCTGCTACAGCCAATGTGAAAATGTCCATCTTTCGGCCTTCCAGAGAACAGGAGGCAAGCAGGAGATGTGACTGAGCACTTCTGCCCTGCCAGGGAACCACTAACGTGAGCAATCCAACCTTCGCTGCTTGACCAGAGAGACCCAGGCACAGGATAGGAGTTTGTGGCTGCTACTACACTGTGTCTGAGACCCCAGTTTTTTCCTTTGGAAAACTTTCAATGTCTCCATTTTGAACCTGTAAATCTGAGCTCAGAGAGAAGGTATTACAATGATGCTGACACCTGAAGAGCCAAGAATAGCCAACAATTTGCCCAGAGAGTTACAGAGAATGAGAAGAGGGTTGGGAAACAGAGTCTTGCCTTATCACTGAAAAAAGGCATCATAGCTTTAAAGGAGTGACCCTGCACAAAGGGTCACCTGGGCTTTTATCCAGTAGTATGGGGTCATCCTGTGAGTGTTCAGCTCCTGCTGTGTCACCTGTCTATTGTCACTTGCTGTGTCTCTAGTCACCTGTCTGGCCACAGGTCCCGTGCCCCTTATAATGCAAGGAACCAGTGCCAGTTCACAGCCTCTTGGTTCCAGCCACCTGGAGACAACCACCACTAAACACTAACTTAAAAGAAGAGAAAGATTGAGCATGAGGACTAATCAGCATGAGAAGCAAGAGAATCATTAACCCAATAGAAGGTAAAATACTAATAGGAGAATTTATCAATGAACTATGTAATTTGTTTAATTAATTAATTAATTTTAAATTAATTTTAATAAAGGTTAATTAATTAATTTAGTGATTTGTTTGCTAAAATGTGTATTTAGTGTAATTGAAATGGACTGCCCATGGCAGTGGTGGAGTCACTGACCTTTGGAGGTCTTTAAGGAAAGACTGGATGTGACACTTTGTGCCATGGTCTGGTTGACATAGTGGTGTTCAGTCATAGGCTGGACTCGATGATCTCAGAAGTCTTTCCCAAGCTAATGGATTCTGTGATTGTGTAAATTTTTGAGAATCTGAGTTGATTTGTGTAACACTTCCACCTTCCACCCTGCACAGAACGAAAAACCTCTCCTGTCTAAACCAGGCCCCGTGTTCGTGTTTAGCGTCCCTAAATTGGCAGCAGGTCACCCCGAGTAACTTCTGCCAGCTGTGCCCTGGGCTTGTGCCAGCCGCCACCACACCGTCCATAAACGTGGGCCAGGACTGGCCACGGGGGAGAGCTCTCCACCAGGAACCGTCCTGCGGGCGAGCGCCGCGGCAGGAGCCCGCACTGGCACTGGCACTGCCCCTGGGATCTGGGCACGCCGTCTCTGGGATGTGGGCACGCTATCTCTGCGATGTGGGCACGCCGTCCCTGGGATGTGGGCACGCTATCCCTGCGATGTGGGCACGCCGTCCCTGCGATGTGGGCACGCCGTCCCTGGGATGTGGGCACGCTATCCCTGCGATGTGGGCACGCCGTCCCTGGGATGTGGGCACGCCATCCCTGCGATGTGGACACGCTACCCCTGGGAT
>VXAX01000387.1:848451-1073954 GCA_013399835.1 Leptocoma aspasia
TCCCCCGGGCAGCGCCCCGTGCCAACCCCCGGCCGTAGTGCTCGTCCCTCGGGGTGCCGCCTGGCCGGGCGGGGGCGAAGGGCCGGGCTGTGCGGTAAGTGGGGCGGAAGGCTTTGGAAAGCGGCCGGAGACCGATAACCCCTGTGCCGCTTCCCGGCAGCTTTCCCGTGTTCGGGAGAGAGGCTTGATTGCCGGGTGTGGGTTGGGACAGCGTTTACTTCACAGGTGCTGCTTATTTGGGGGGGTTCCTCTTGGACATGGTGTCCCACGGCTGCGCTGGAAACCGGACTCCGCTGAGAGCTCAACTCTCGTAACTTCGTTCTTGTTTCTCTTTGATAGAGATTTCTCTGCGCCAAAATTTCACCAGGGTGAAAGTGCATCAGTTGTGATTGGTAAGTTCCTGGTGTTCAGAATTATGTCTAATAATAGCTATTGTTTGCATATTGAAAGGAGGTTAGTGAGGTGGGGGCCCATCTCTTCTACAGTGCCTGCAGTGAAAGGACAAGAGGAAATGGCCTTAAGCTCAGACAGGGGAGATGCAGATTAGATATTAGAAAAAGAAAATTCACTGTAAGGATGGCCGTGCACTGGAATAGGTTGGCCAGGAAGGTGATGGAGTCACCAACCTTGGACATGTTTAGGAGGCGTCTGGATCTGGCACTGGTTGATGTGGTTTAAGGGTTACCGGGGCAGTGTGGGGTTGGCTGTTGGATTTGATGGTCTTAAAGGTCTCTTCCAACCTCGATGATTCTGGGATTCTTACTAAGCCTGTACCTGTGTGCTACCTATTCTAGAGATTTGCTAGGGCAGACAGAACACAGATTTGAATGTCAGAGTGCAGAGTGTTCATGGCTTGAATACAGGGCTTTTCCTCACTGTACTTGGTGATTGCAAATACACCCACGCTGCACCCTAGCAATTAAATGACACCAGTCTTGACATGGGAAAGAGGATGGCAGAGCCAGTGTGAGATGGCAGAGCCAGTGTGGTGCCATATCTGATGTAGTCAGCCATGCTTCTCTCATCTTGACTGAACTAAGAGCTGTGGGACTACAGCTGTATCACTTCTGAACGTTGCTGAGACTAATGTGTGGATCCTGTACTGCTATCTACTGCTTTAAAATCTTCCTATACAGCAAAAACCAGACTTCTGGAGTGAAGAACTGGGGAATAAAGACAAGAGCCCAAGTGTGGGTTTTCTGACACTGCTGTGATACTCTTCTACCTTCCAGCAGAGAGTCAGAGAGGAGCTCTTCACTTGTGCAAGTTAAAGGCTACTTGGGAAATGGCGATGGTAGTGAGGGGCAAGATCTGTGTGTACCAGTTATGCTGTCCCCGTTGACACTGCAGCCTTCCCTCTATGTTTCCTGCTGGGACTGGGGAGCAAAGTTACAGAATCAAAGAATATGCTGAGTTGGAAGGGACTCACAAGGTTCATGAAGTCCAGCTCCCAGCCCTGCACAGGACCATTCCATAAGGCCTACAGAGAAGACCTTCCTCTAAGGTCAAAATTCTGGTTCCCAATAGCTGAAGGAATAAGGAATGATAGTCTATCTTGCTTTTTTCAGTGGGAACTGACTGTATAAATTTTTCCAAACAGACAGCTGCAGTGGAACTCCTTACTTTTTTAAAATCACATTGTAATAGAGGGAAGAGTAAGGAGCATAGAGGACACAATGAAGACAAGTAAAATATTAATGGTAGTTGGAAATATTAAAAACACTGATAGGCTTCTGATCTGTTCCTGAGGTTTTTTTAATTATGCATCATTTAGTGAAAGAGGTTGGTGCACTTCTCTTTAGCATCCAATTTTATGTTGGGTGTGCAGCAATGAAAGACACTGCCAGAATGTGCAGGCTCTGAAAGAAAGAAGAAGCAGCTGGAAAAGTTAGACTGCAGAACAGGAAAAATTGAACTAAGAAACTAAGGATATAAGATTTTTTTTTTACTCCATAATTTAGAAATAACCCAGATGATGGTGTCTGATCTACTGTCAGTTCATTGTCATAAACTGTGTGAGAGAATAGAAGTTACCAGATGGTCTGAGTCACAGTCCAGAAACATATTTTTGTTTTTAGGTAAGTTTGAAAGCAGAAGAGGAATTTTGCATGGTGTAAGACTCATGATGAGTTTGCTGTAAAATGACAAGGATGATATCTACAGAGAACTGCACCATGATAGTGATGGGTTGTGGGTCCAGGGGGTGATGGAGCAAGTCTGTCACTGCCCACTGCATTTCCCAGAAACTACAGCAGGACAGAATGCTGATTGGAAGTTTGGGTTTATAACTTATATTAGTGTTATCTTTCTTTGCCTGTGCTTGGGGGTGGGTTGGGGAGTCATTTTTTTCAGAGGAAAAAAATGGATTGCCTGTTCTTCCTTGTCTCTGCTTATCAATTGCTGATAACTGTGCTTCAGTTACTGATAATGATGCCTCTGACATATTAGGAAGCTGCACTTGGTAAGGTCGATAATATATATTGGGTTTTTCCTAAGTTGGAAAAACCTGTCTCTTTGCAGCGTATTATTGAATTCCTGTTTTGGCTGTGCTGTTTTCTAAGTAACTGGGTGTCAAGAAACAGATTTTCTATGGAATTGTAGAGGACCACATTTGGCCCATGCAGCCATGAAGCCAGTGATGTATTTTAGCTTCCTGTAAAAAAACTGAAGGTAGATCCACCATGTCAGATGCTTTCTGTATTTTCCTACAGAGCTGAGGAATAGAGAGGAAATGCAGTATCAGTGTACCTTATTTCCCACTATTTCAGCACTGTCTAGGACTTACTGTGGTAGCATAAGCAGGGATGAATTAATAGTTTGTAATTTAAAATTAGCATAATACTTTGTGCCTTTCACATATATTTTCCAGTGTTCTTCCTGTGCAGTACTTTGCAGAGGAATGCAAGCTTCAAAGACCGAAAATAGAAGGAAAGCAGAACCATTCTACTGGCTGTCAGCAGCAAAGCCTAAGACCAGTTCTGAGATTGTAAATGAAGCCAGAGATGCTCTACGAACAGTTAAAACTCAAAGACCATTCACACCTACAGATGAACAAAGGAAACTTTTTGGGTCTCAATCCTCACGATGTTCTCAATATAGATGGCCTTTGCTTTTTAGGTACTGTGGCTTTAAGATTTCTTCAAATATCCTTTAGCAGCAAGAGATTTGATTCTCTTAATTATGCTTCCGGTGATTGTTTTCCCTGTGTTAATCTGTATTCCTAATCACATCCTTTGCCTTCTTCTAATGATCTTTACTGTTGGTGTTAATCTACATGTTCAGGAAGTTTCTCTGGGTTAGAGCTACCAGAGGCAGTCATTACACTAGTTTTCTATGTGGAGAATAGTATAAGAAAATAGTCTGTTACTTACCTTTTCTTGAGACAATTGAATGCTTTTAATTGAGATGGTCTTCAGCTTTTTTCCTAGAACATGTGAAAGCTTGCTTGTTTCCCATAACCTATGTGCTAAATCTTTTTTCAGAGCCTTCTGAGATCTTTTAAATGTAAAATTTTAGGTCCTGCAGTTTGAAATGCTCATTTTCAAACAAAGTTTTTACTACCTCAAAATTATTTCTAGGTGGAGTTTTGTTAGCATGAAGTGGTCTTGTCACTTTTCCTTTCTTCCCTTTCCCCATATTCACTGGCAAAGGGAAGAAGCATGCAATTAAAGAAAACAGCTGATCACACAACTGTGGGTCTGCTTTATTCTAACTATGTTTCGTTTCTTTGTTAGTCTTGATACATCCAGTTCTGATTCATCTGAATCAAGACCGCCTTCTGGTGTTCATCTAAGCCCACTGGCTCATGTAAGTACTCTGTAAATAACTCATGCAGTACTGGTATAAAAATATGTGTCTTGGTCGTGTTAGGAAAAGAAATGGTTTAAAGACATTTGGGAAAAATGGAGGCTTATTGTAACATTAGTCTGAGACTTATAAAGTCAGTTTTGTCATTTTTGCCCCAAAAGAAACCTGAAAATAATTTAAACTACTTAAATATTGCTGTACTGCCTTATGATTCAAAGTGACATTAACAAGAATCAGAAGACTGATACTTGAATCAGCTTTCTTGTGTAAGTTTACTAAAATAGGTGTAGTGCGTGAACATGTGCCAACAGCGTGCCCTTGCTGTTAAGAAATTGGCTGATGGTATCTGGGACTGCATTAGGAGGAGTGTTGCCAGCAGGTTGAGGGAAATGATCCTTTCCCTCTACTCAGCACTGCTAAGGCCACACCTGGAATGCTGTATGCAGTTCTGGGCTCCACAGTAGGAGAAAGACGTGGAGCTACTGGAGAGAATCTGATGAACGGCCCCAAAGGTGATGGAGGGACAGGGGGAAATGAGAATGTTCAGCCTGGAGAAGACCAAGGGAGAATCTTGTCCATGGATGTAAATACCTGAAAGGTGAGTGCAAGGAGGACGGGACCAGCCTCTTTGCAGTGACTGGACCAGAGGCAGAGGGCACAAACTGGGACACAGGAGGTTTCCTCTGAACCTCAGGAAACAGTTTTCCTGTTGTGAGGGTGATGAGGCTTTGGCACAGGTTGCCCGAGCGTCTTCAAAAGCTTCTTGGGCATGGTCCTGGGCAACTGAGCTTAGGTGGCTGTAGATGAATATGGGGCTTGGACCTCCAGAGGTCCCTTCCAACCTCATCTGTTCTGTGGTTATGTGAACAGTAGCTTGAAGGTAACTAGGTTGCTTTCTATTTGGCTTACATTTCTGTAAAATGTCATGATTGTAGTTTATTTCCAAAAAGATAGAGGTCCTTTAAGAACCTCTTTTCTCCCTCTGCAAAAGGTGTGAATTGTTTTCAATTTATAAGTGTATCTGCTCTTTCACAGTTTTTTTTATATTTGGTCTTTAAATATAAGATTAAGTCACGACTGTTTGTTTAGTACCCGAGATAACAGAGCATGCTGTCGCAATTAAATGTGCTTGCTGTATACATTGCTTTTTCCAGATAGGAACCTTTAGGAAATTGTTTAGGAAAGCATTCTTTAGGAAATTAGGGGGAATATCCAAGAAATTTTATACTCCAGTAATTTGGTTAAGGGAATGTATTTATATTAATCAAGTTTAAAAATTCTGAGCATACTTCTATTTAGATTAAGTATATCTGCATTTGGATTTAAGAACTGGTGTTAAATTTTCTTCTGTTTTGTGTGTGAGAGTGGAAAAAACTTAGAGTAAACTACTGACCAATGCAAAACCTGTTTTTTTTTTTTGCTTTATCAATGGATATAAATTAATACACTGTAAATTAAGAGCTTGTATGGTGGTTGTGGGTAGTCAGTCTCACCTGTTGGCTTCTTAATACTGTGGAGAGCTCTGAAGGATCGGCTGGAGACTTTCTAGTGGATTCTTTATTTTAAGGAAATTGGGATTGATTTTAGAGGTCAGTGCTTTTATGTAGGGCAAGGGCACAACAGGTGATTGGTACTAGAGATTCAGGGACTTGTTCACCTCCTCTAAGATGCAGGATACTGACATAAAACTAGGACTTTCACGTTTCTGGATCTGCATGATTTGTCTCAGTGTAATAGAAAGTAGTACCTATGATGTGAACATATTTGGAGTGTTTTGGAAATACTGTTTTAATGCTTAAAAGCAAATCAAAGACTAGATGTATCTCTAGAATTGTTAGCAATAGTCATTGGCACAATATTTTCTTTGATAAATAAGCTTGCTGCAGACATAGTTAAATGAGTATTTATGTTTATGAGGAATAAATAATTCTGAGTTGTTGTACTCAAACTAGGTTTTGTTTCTGCACCTCTGAATGTTGGCTTTCTGTGGTGATAATGGTATAGCCATCTGGTTTGTTTGATGGGATGGTATCATTAGATTCAGGATATGAACATTTCTTAATGAGCAAGCCGGTGTAACTTCTGTTATATTTTGAACTTAGCCCTTTGTTAAAAATTATGTGGGTTTCTTTTTTTATTTTTTACTTAAATGAAAATTAAATTATCTGTGCTTTTGTTTAAAAGTCTTCTTTATTTTTGTCACAGAAACCAACATTAATAATTTCTGAAAAAAAAGATGAAGCTTCTGTTTTCCATCCAACACCTCCTGCTGATGCTGCAGAGGTTAGAGAAGTCAGCAGTGCTTGGAAAGGCTTATTTAGAACAACTTCTCTGAAAGATTTATCTTCTGCTAAAGTGGTTCCTCTGGATCGGAGTAAGAATGTTTTGATACGTATTATTTGCTAGAAAAATAACTGCATGATGGGTTTTAATATTGGTAATTACCTGAATTATTAAGACATTAAAGGACTTGTGTGTCCTTTCAGTGTGAATTCTGGAAGTATTTAAATGGGTTTAAGGCAGTTTTGAAACTGGTTTCCCAAAATGATGCTGGCTTGCACTACTGAAAGTGAGTTGAAAGCTACTCAGGTGCCTCTTCTTCCTATAGGTTTCCAAGTAATGGAATTTTACTGAAAGTTGCCATCAGTGAGTAAAATTAACATTAAATGCTGACATGCTTTAAGAGATAATGAGATGCCATTGTCTAAGGAGATTCCCTTACGGATTATTGAGCATAAAAGGAGGAATAAAAAGGAATGATATGTCTTGACAGGCCTCTAACTACATTGCATTTGTTGTTAAGAGTTTCATTAGTGGAGATTTAATAAAGGTCACCAAATGTGGGATTTAAAAGTAATTTTCTTGAAGATGGGAAATGGCATCTTGGCTTCCTGCATGTTGGCTCATAATGAAGTGTGCTGGGACTCTGTCTTTATTTCAGAAGACTAATTTATAATAATGACAGTTCTTATACTGTCTAGGACTGTTACTTTACATGATAAACTGAATAACTCACTTTTTACCTTATTGTAAAGTAAGTCTTACATAAAAAGTGCTACTAAACTTTACTTCATTTTTATGTATTTATTCTATAAATATATCTTTATATAATGTACCCCTTCATGTAGCCTTAAAATAAGTTGATATTACTAATTGAAGAAGTTGAGAAGCTAGTGTAGTTGTAACCTGCCTTGGTCTCTTCTCCCTTTTTGGGATCATGTAAGTGTTTATGTGAGGGGTTTTATTTGTGGAGGTTCTTATTGTGTATACGTAGAAGCTACAGGATTAACAGCTACCTTTTTCCTGAGTTCCTTCATATTATTCAGGTCCTGAAACGCAATCACTTTTTTCTCAGGGTACGATCCACCTATTTGTAAAAGGGAAATAAAGAAGATGAAATATTAAAACTTTAAATACAACCCCAAAAGACTTTAAGAATTACTGTTCATAAGAAGACATTGACTACCTTACTCTTAATAGTCTTAAGCTTTCTCACCTTCTAAATTGATACAAGTAAATTTGATAATGTAAAACAACAAGCAGTAATTAATAACACTTGAACAAAATATGTTCTCTTTGACTATTTCAGATGAAGTGAAGCTTGATTTTGAAGAGCCAACTATGATGATGAATAATCTTGACAGAAGTAATAATAACTGCTTAGCAGAACAAAAGTTGTACACATCATTTAATGATGAGAGTAGACAATTAATTTGTAATGAACATACGAGCAGATCAGAAAGTGAAGACTCCATGGAAGAGACACCAGGAAAATTTTCACTTCAGTTGCAAGGAGAAAGGTCAGCGTGGGTCAAGTATGGTAATGTGCATCTTCCATACAACCTTCTTCCTAGACACTCAGTTGTGCAAGTATCAAAATGCTTAAAATCAGTGGAATTTGAAGATAACAGTACATGTGCTTTAAAATGAAATTGTGCTCAGATTCTTAGAAAAATTTCTTCCTTTACAAAGTTTCTACCATCAAAAGACTAATTAGTAAAATATTTTTGGGAAAAATTTGTTCAATATGATTTGTTTGATCATTAACCAAAATGATCAAAATGATCATTTTGATCAAATGACCAAAATGATCAAAAACCAAATCTTCTAATCACTGCGCGTAAAATCCTCAAGTTTAAATTTGATATGCTTGCTTTTGTAGTTTAGTCCTGTTGTTTTAAGGTGCTATACTGTCTTCACTTAGCTTCACAGATGAGTAGAGCCATGCTTTCAGTTCTCGTATGTGGTCATACACCAAAACCAGGCTTAAACTCTTTAGCAATAGAAGCAGAATTTTTAGGTTTTTTTTTTTTGCATGACCAAATAGATGTAAGAGATTAATGAGACTCACGTGCCTGCAGTCTGTTTTTACTGAACCTGGAATATCATATCCAGTCTTTAATTCATAATCAAGTAATTAGTTTTTCCTTTGATTCAGATGTGAATTCTTGCACAGGGAGGAATAGTCCCATGGCACTATGTATAGTTGGTGTATCAGTTGCTGCATTAGCAGTCAGATGAACAACTGTTTTGTGCTAATAACATTGACAAATCTGGCAATCTCAACAACAAAGAATGAAAACCACTTTATTTTCAAAACACATCCTTGTAAAACTTGTTCACTCTTAAAAATATGTATTTGCCAGTAGGTATCTTCTTTCTAGCAAGTTTGTATGCTTAGGGAAAAGCTATTTCCCTGGATATTCTTAAGCACCTTTGATATTAAAGGTTATGTTCTTAATTTTATAAAATGAAAAGCATTTAATTTACTAACTTGATGATAGCACTTAATAGTTTAAGAGAACGTTGTCCATTTGAGGCTGTTACAGTAAATGATACGTAACAGATCTACCATAGCACTCTTTTATATCAAACTGTAAGCAGGATTTTAAAAAAAGATTCTAAAAGAATGAAGACTTGTTGTAGCACAGAAGAAACTCCATGAGTGTGGAGGAAGAATGAGAAAATAAGAGTAGAGATGAAAAATGTAGGTGAAAAAAAGTTAAGCACCAAGGAGAATACTTTACTACAATATAATTTTATCCCTTTAAAATCAGTGATCTAATAACTTCTTAGATAAAGACTATTTGGATTATCATACTACATAAATTACTGTAGTTTGAATTTTATTTAATAAAGGTGTGGTGTGAAGTACTTCAGTGTTGCAGTGGAAATGGGTGGAATATGCATCCTGCTGTTTTCAGTTCTGCTTTCTGTTTGGGTTGCTGTCTTAGTTGATGATGTCCAAGTGCCTCTAATGGGACAGGGTCAGTTGATACTTTTGCTAATTGAAAAGGATAACCTTCCTTCTCAGTCATAATTTTAAGACTTGCATGTATAATTGAACAGCTAACCCATTAGGCATGCTTCCTGTCTGTTCAAAATGGTACACTTTTTTTTATAAAAATGAGAGCTGTGCAAGTTTTTGATTTTGCATTTTTGTTACTGGTGCTTTTTGCAATCGCAAATCTCATATATCAGTTAAATTAGATCTCAAATTACTGGCCTTAAGATAATACAAAAAATTGCTTTCCAATATTGTTCTGACTAGTTTTCTCCAAAATGGAAGAGGAATATAACATTCCTCAATCTTTCTGTGTCGAATGCAAGATCTATATTTTTGAATGGCCCATTTTTACCTCTCCTGTGAGTTGTGGATGCTTTTTGTGTATACTCGAGTCAGAGCTGGTTTTTGTCAATGCTGCCTAAGTGAAGCTTCCTGACACCATTTAGGTGCTCGTATGGCTTAGAGCACCACATATATCTGCAGTGCTGCAAGATGCACAAGAATAATACAAAATGCTTTCCCTTTAGCCGCACACAAAGGTCTCTCACCTATATCAGCCCAAGCAGTTCATGCCGTCATGGGATGGGATGGCTGTGGATAATCTCAGCTGCTCTCATACATTCTAACTCCTTGCTGAGACTTACACCAGTGAGCACAATGGTCCAGTGTTTGTGTATGATACTACTACACAAATCAGGCAGACCTTGTTCTTGTGTGAGTTCAGAGATGTGATTCTTCATCTGACAAGGCAGTTAAAAGATACCACAAACCTAGCCTTCCATATAGTTTGTTGAGTTTGGTCTTCATGACAGTTGTATGTAAAAGGCTCCAGAACCACAGAGGGGTCATTGCAGTAAGAGATTTGGCAATCTTTCTCAGTAGAACATGTTTACTAGGTGATTGTAAGGTTAGATTGCATCTGGTTCTGTATCATAAATACTTGAGGCATCTTGTATGGGGTTACAAGATATTTTCTATTTAAAGTACATTGCATTCAAGAGTAGTAGATGAAAGCTTAAAGGAATGTCAAATCTTTTATTACCTAGTGACCTGTCATTCTCTATATGAAGCCGGTGTCAACCTCAATTCTGTATCGCAGTGATTTAAAATCCTTGCAGGAATTAAGCAAGAGGATTGTAGAAATAGTACACTTCATACAGGAGAAGGTGTGTGGGACTTCCTACACTCCTTTCCCTACAGTTCCTATATGTGTACTGAAGTAACTTCCCTAATGAAACTGTTTTTCTGCTAATGAGGAAACAGTAGAGCATGGCAAAATAGCGTGGCAGATTCTTGCCGTTAATGCTGTTATATTTATTTTAAAGAGAACAGAAGGGAGGTATTCTATTCCAGCAAGAGACCTGATCACTTTGTATCTCATGTTCTTTTGTTGTCCCAAAGACTGAAGAAAAGAATGAACAGTGCTAATGAAATCACAACTGCCTTATAAAGGTACTGAGGGGAAAAAAGAAAAGGACCTTTTGAGGGGAAAACTTATTTGCCATTTTGCTTGCAATTCCATTTTGCAAATAACAGTCTAGTTGTAATAGAATAGGTATATTAATTGAAGCAGATTGAATTTATTGACATGTTGCTTCAGGAAAGCTAGGAACAATTTCTGGCAATCATAAGGAAGCTCAGTTTTGTTTACATCTTCCTCTAACCATTGTACCTTGCCATCTATTGTGATTGCTATAGAAGTGAAACTTCTAAAATGTTTTCTGCATTCATATATTTCAAGAGAAGTGTCAACAGTGATGGCAGATTTGCTGATGAAGAGCAACAGTTTCCCTGGTGTGAAAGAATGATGATTTTTTTTTTCTACTCCAATTTCTCAATATTCTGAAAGCTTAGATGTCATTCCAGGGCTTCTTAAAAGCAGAGGTGCCTTGAGTGAGGAAGAGTTTGGAGGCAAACAGTTCATTCCCAAGTGACCTGTTCTTTTTTTCATAAGTGAGTTTTATAAAGAGCTACAAAAGGATTAGCAGGTACTGTAAAGAAGATATAGTGTGCCCTGTTTTCTCTTGCCATTGCTCTCTTTATTAAATGCCTGTTTTACAGTATCCTTGAAATACATTCTTCTTCCATGAGAGTAGTTTCTCTTTCTTGTGCTTTTTTAGAGTTTTGGAATATTTCAATAGAAAATTATAAAAGCAAAGGATTAAACGATAAAGTGAATAATATATTTATAGAATAGGGTGGGTTGGAGGGGACCACTGGAAATCACTTCTGTCTGGTTGCTTAAACTACCTTCACATCTGTGCTCAAAATATGCATTCTTTTTCTCTTCAAAGAAAAGGATTCCCACAGAGGAGAGGGTTTTTTTTCCTGTTGGGAACACCCATTCTGTTTTGCTCTGGATGATTTTTTTTTAAATGTGTGATAAGGTGTGGTTATTGGTTTGATATATGGTGTAGCTGATTCTCCAGACTTCTTTCAGTATTTTTCTATTTTTCTTCTTTTTTAATTATGTATATTGACAACTTCTGGAATTCTCACAAAGACAGGGAAACAGGAAATTAACCTGCTCCCAACTAATCGTTATCTATTTGTGCCTCAGTTTCACTGACTATTTGGACCACTGATTTCAGAAGGAAATTGAGTGGTGGGAAATCCTTCACAGATAGAGCTTTCTACAATGTCCAGATTGTGACACCTACCCTTTCAAGAAGGTGCCTGCTTTGGTATAGGGTTAAGAGATACTGAGAGAACACTGGGAAAGAAGAATTCTTTTTTTTTTCAGAACTTGTTATAGACTTCTAAAGAAAAGGGTAAGAGGTAACTGTTATCTCTGGTCTGTTAGCTCACAAAAGAGACAGTGGAGTTTAGGCTCTTTTTTATTATGTATTCTAAAGAGTCTTTCCACTCTAGCACTTAGTTTCATGCCAGTGTCATTGGTCTGCAAATCTGGAAGACCTAGGTCTTGAGAGTCCTTAATACCAATTGAATTGCAATTCTGGAATGGGCAAGTGTGCCATGCAAAGGGTAAAGAAGGAATGCCAGTTCAGTCTAAGCAGACCTGTAGTAACAATGGATATAAATTTATTTTCTGTTCAGAAATGCAATGTTTATTCAAGACTGAAGTTAGGAAGATGATGAGGGTGTGGTTTTCAGACTCAAATATATTTAGGCTAGTGTTTTAAATATTTTTTATGGTTAGAATTAGACTGTCAGTTGTCTGGCTGCCTAAAGATACTGTGCCACAAATAGATACTGTCAATATTTTCATTATTAGACAGAATATGCAAAGACTGTGAGGAATAAAAAGGATAAGGATAGAGGTTTTTCATCAGCCTTGATTATTCTTTTAAGGCATACTGTTTAACATGTGCGTGAGGTTCTCCATCAACAGCCTGTATAAATAAGAATGCTGTATTTTTTTATTGCTGGAGTTGTCATAAGAAATGAGCTATTGCCATGATTGTGTTTATAGAATCATTATTTACTCATCTTTAGGATGACTCAGAGTGTAGTTGGTCTATTTGTCAATATACTTTTGCAAATTATGTAGTCTTTCTACTAGTTATCTTTTCTCATATCAGTGGTATCAGTTATACACTTGATTATAGTTTTCTCTCCCTTTGTTTTTTTTTCTCTGCTTATGATGTTCCTTATAGTCCTCTACAGTTCCTGAAATAATTTCAGGACATCTATATTACCAGTTTTGAATTATTTTCATGCTTATGAGAAGTTTTGTGGTTGAGAAATAAAACCGACTCAAGTTGTGTGTAATTGGCTTAATACTTTATTTAATATCTCTTTTAGCTGTCTGCCAGTAATTTTGTCTCCATTGTTTTTTTGAAAAGGAAAATAGTCTTTAAAAATTGAGCTATTATATGGTATTTTTTTTCTTTGAGGCTTATTTCCAGATTGTGTTTTTTGTCTTGTTTGTCTCTCAGATGACATCACAGAATGGAAGATTTTGTGGTAGCTGAGCAAAATAGGGACAGATTCTCTTAAGTGGCTCAGTGAAGGTCAATTCTTTGTCTAAAAGGATAGGGTGCTTTTCAAGTGCTAAGTTATGAATCAGGAAGAGATCAGTTGGTTTGTAATAAAAAACCAAAAACATATTCCCTACTATTCAACTAATGAAAGAAAATACCAGAAACGAATTCTGATGTCCTTCTGGCAGCATGAAAGGTCTGATAGTATAATGAAATTAGAATAAAGGAATTAATGAGAAATGCAAATGTTAATTGGTATGTGGAAAAATTAATTTCTGTGAGAGTAAATGACAAAACAAAATACTAATTTTGCTCATTTTGCCAAAAGCTAAAACCACTTCCTGCTAGTTGCTTTAGCAAAAATACTGGGATGTTGTTTATACTTCCTTTCAAAATCTACAGAGCAATGTCTTGATGTTAACATCAGTAATTTTGGTTTAGAATTGGAGCTCTTGTTTCTTGATCACTAAACACTTGGAAGAATCATGGTAGCAGGGGATTGTGTTCTGAAGCAGTGGCTGCTAAAAGCATTGTGTCAGTAAATCTGCTCTGAGAAGATCCATTGCAGTTTCTCTCACTTGCTGCAGCTCTGCATCTGACTCCCCTTCTTTGCCTCTGGGCCTTTGCACCAGTTTGTCCCTTGCTGCTAACTCAGGGTTTGCTCCATTGTCCTTAATGCCCTAAGTCCCAGGATCACCATTAGCTCCTTTAACTTTCCCTGGAGCCACTATTGTTCTTTTTGAGAGAAAGCTGCTGAGTTTGGCTGTGCCCTGATAAACTTGGTCTAGAGCCCTACCTGTCTTTGCACAGTGCTGCACAGTGCTCCTGCCAAGAGACCTGATGGGCTGTTCATGAGACCACAGTTCGGAATAATTTAGAGTAAGTGCTAACTGGCAGTCAGTAGATAAACAACCCCTTGGCTGATACACCAGAGGGTTGTCCAGAGGAGCCTCAGCAGGCTGGAGAAATGGTTTGACAGGAACATGATGCAGTTTAACAAAGACAAAGGCAAAGTCCTGCATCTGGGCAGAAACAACCCTGGGCATTATGTACTGGGGGTGATCCAGCTGGGAGCAGCTTTGCAGAAAAAACCCTGCAGGTACTGGTGTATACCAAGTTCATAGAACAGCTCAGGATGGGAGAGAACTCAGAAGATCTCACCCAGTCTTGTGGAAAAGAGAGTAGGTGAGATTATCTCATACTCTGTTCATTTGTGTCTTGAAAACCTCCACTACACTTGGGCTGCTGCAACCAACTCCAGGCTCCCCAATGCAATAGAGATATGAAATGGCTGGAGGGAATCCAGCTACAAGATGTGAAGGAATCCTTCGTATGAGGAAAGGCTGAAAGAGCTGGAACTGTTTAGTGTGGAGAAGAGAAGGCTTGGCAGGGGTTGTTATCAACATCTTTCAGTACCTGGAGGGAGGGTGCATTGTGACACCATCATTCATTGTGTGATGAGAGCTCTTCTCACCATGGCAAGCACTCAAAACAGGAAAAACTATTTACCTGTGATGGTTATTTTTAAGGATTTATTGGTTGTATATACTTCCACAACACCTCCTTGCAGCTTTTCCCTTTGTAGTCCATATAGAATTGTGAATCTTGGGTTGAAGGAAAAGCACTCAGCTGCTTAAATAGCCAAATGATCCTTACCAATGTAAGGCATGCCATCCTGGACAGTGCTAGCAATAAAAATAAACCCAGATTACAGTGTAGATGTGTAGTCACACTCTGAATATACAGGTGAGTAAAATCTCAAATAACATTCTTTCTAAATGGCCTGTCTATTTAAGGATTATCCACAGTCAAGGGAACGAAACTCTGATCCAGTCTGGAAGACCACCTTTGTGCCTAGTAGTTATTTTGCTCTGTCTGGCTTGCCTGAACAGGCCCCCAGGATCTGCTTAGCATTGCTTGAAATTTGTTCTTCCTAACACTTAGTGAAATGTGTTGATTTTTGGGTGTAGATACGCGATGCCTGGCTTTCCAACACACACAACGTATGTTGGTAAAATCAGATGTTCAGTGCTTGTATTTATGTATAAACAGTCTGCATCTACTGCAGTGCCTAGACTGTTTTTAGAGCTTTGTGAAAAGTTAGAAATTGCTGTCCTAGACCTTTGCAGACCTGAAAACATGGATATATCAAGGATCCAAAACAAAATTTGTAAAAATTTCAGTCACATTTTTGGGTTTTAAATAAACTAGAAAAAGGAATTTTGTGGGACCTGAAGGGGATGTAATGAAGGAAAATACACTGGGGAGAAACTAAATGACTGTGAGGGGAAAATGGAAGAAAAAAGGTCTGTTTACCTTATCAAAATAAAGACCAAATATAAAAGGGCTCTAAGGTTAAACAATTAAGCTATCTGGAGCTTAGATTTGCTTCTGAGATGTGCTTCTAACTTAAAGATAAGAATGGTGGTTCTGTAGATATAGAAAGGGCTCTGCAGTTATAGATGTGTAGAAATCATGTACTCATAATTAGAGTTCTTTGGCTTAATAAAAAGGGCATGTTTAAAAATGGAAAAGAAATCTGTTTGCAGATATCAGATCGTGTCTACAGTCTAGGGCTTCCTTACAGCATTTACTCAGGGCATGCCATGCACAGTCTGTGTGTTAGTAGCTCTCTGCCTTTTTAAGAGTCTGTTCAGGTTCTGGTTTACATGGGATAGTCCCAGTTCTTCTCTCTGCTTTAGGAGAGAGTCTGTAGATCCAGCTTACACGGGTGCAAAAGGAGAGGCTCATAACATCTGGATGAGCAAAGTTGTGTGAGGCCTTGGCACTTGCAGAAGGAGATACTGTGGGGCTTATGACATTTTCTGTCCTCACTGCCCTCATCTTTTTCTCATTCCCCTTTACTCCTACTCTTCTCTTTGAAAAGTAACCTGTATATTCTTCATTCTTTATTACACTGTCTCAGCTACTGTGCTTCTCTGTTCTTCTCCCACTTTGCTATCTAGTTTTGCCTCCCAAAGCTGCAAGGATGTGTAAGATGTTACAGGATCCTTACTATGAGGAGAGGGAATGCCTTGAAGCTGGACAATTCAGAAAAGATGGTCATGTTCTTTTTTTCTTCTAGTTGAGCTTTGCTACCTCGCTGACCACAGGTCCTTGATAGATACAATACTATAGAGAAGAATTAACTTGTTAGTATTAGGCCATATGTCCCTCTTAACTGGTAACTAAATGGTTAGGGGTACCAGCAATACATCTCTACCAATAATTAATAAAAATTAAACAAAGAGTAAGTCTCTGGCTTGGTGGCTATCTGAAGTGTCATAGGTTATGTCAATACAATGAAACTATTTTAATTACCTCCTCATTTTTAATACACACAAGATGGTGTCTGGGAATGTCTCTACCTCTGTTTATCTGCCCTGTGCTCAGGCATTTGTCAAGGAAGATAACACCTTTCTTGGGCCAAAACTGTATCAGGGGAGGTGCTAAGGGTCTAAATCTGTGGGACAGTGTGAGACAAAATTCAGGCCCATTGCCAGACTCTCTTTGGCAGGTAGGGAAGTACCCAGGTTAAGGTTGCAGTATGAGGAAGGAGCCCAAGCACTGTTCCTTCATTGGGATCTTACTTTCACATTTGTGATTCATACCTTGCTGTTGTGTGCAGCTTCTTTGGAGATTACTAGTTCAATTCTTTGCCTCTGGGATATAGTTTATAAAAATGTACTTTTCCCTGGAATACCATGGAAGGATGAGAGTTTGCAGATTTACTATTAACAAGAGGCTCATGTCAAGAACAAGCAAGTAAATGTCTAAACATGCAGAATTTCTTAATAAATGCAGCTTTCACTTAATTATCCATTCTTTCACCAGGGGAAAATACTGAATACGTATTGGGTCTGGCTGAGACAGAGTTGATTTTCCCTGGAGCAGCCCTCACAGTGCTGTGCTTTGCATTGGTAGCTAGAAGGATGTTGTTGATAACACACCAGCATTTTGGTTACTGCTGAGCAGCATTCCACAGCATCAGCACTGTCTCTCCAACATAAGCCTGTCTCCAGTAGGCTCGGGGTGAGCAATGTCTTTTGAGGGGACATGACCAGGACAGCTGTACAAGACTGACCAAAGGGATTCCGTAATGTATGATGTCTGCTCAGCAGTGAAAGCTAAGGCAAAGGAAGTGAGGGGGCATATATTATTATGAGGTTTGTCCTCCAGAGCAATCACTATGCATACTCAAGCCCTACTTCCTTGGAAATGGCAGGACATTGCCTACTGGTGGGAAGTTGAGCATAAATCTTCTGTTTTTCTTTGCTTCTGCAAGTGGCCTTTGCTTTTGCTTTATTAAACTGTTTTTGTCTTGACCCATGGGTTTTTTTCCATCTTGTTTCTAGCCTCGGTCCTGCTGAGGAGGGGAATGAAAAGAGTTGTGTGATTGGGCCCCCGGCATCTGTCCAAGCTCAGCCCACCACACCACACTACTCCGGTACTGCCTCACTTTCCTTTTGGAAGTCCTCACAGTCTGTATACATTCAAGATACCAGTGTTCTTCATTGAGGCTACTATGATTTCTTTTATATGAGAAGGATAAAAATGATCCAGTTGCTAAGTTCTTTCTCTTCTATAAATCATCAGAACCTCTGTCAGTTGATTTCTTGATGAGCTCCTTATCAGACGATCAGATTTCTGCCAATTGACTTTGTTTCCAAGGCAACCACTCTCTTGACAAGCCAGTTCCCTTCAATAGTAGGTGACTTATTTTTTAGAATAGGTTGATTATATTTTAACTGCATTGTTCTTAATAAGATACTTCTGTTGAAGTTTCAGTCCTAAATGAAAATGTAAAGATAACAAACCACAAATCTGTGTAACTAAAATGAAGTTGGCAGAGTGGTAAAGATACATAAAGACATTTTATAGTCTCTCACAGAATTCCTAAATTGTACATATTCCCTAAAGATAAGCCTGCCCACCAACCATTCCCATTTATAGAGGTATTCAGTGTATTCATTTTCTGAAAGTAATGGAAGTTCAGGTGACTTATGAGGATGTTTCCCAAAAGCATAGATGGTTGTAGTACTGGTTCACAGAACAATTTGCTTTCCTACTAATTTAAGTCTCTGAACTGGTTGATGATGTGTTTAAAAAACTATAGATTCCAACCCAACTTCTTTTTGTGCCCAATTGACATGGTCTTACTCTGCATCTCACACATGTGGTGTTTCTCTCTGGTAAGTTGACTCATCCTTTGCTTCAGTGGCTTTTTATATTAATCTGCTTTTGCTTCCAACAAAACTCATCAGATTGTCTTTGTTGAGTTTCTTGGAATCATCCTGGATTTACGCTTTCAGGGAAGAGGCACAGACAGGATATAGTTACAAAACTCTTTCTCTGAGGAAAGTGAATTCAAACATCCATATTCATATAGGCATGTAGTATCATCATGCCTGCATGCAATTCTGAAGGTACTGATTTCTGAATACAGCTATGTTTAGTATAAGGTGACTGAAGTTGTTCCGTTGCTTATCCAGTGTCCTTTCAAGTTGTAGTCTTGATTTCAGAGATGGCTGACACTTGTAGAAACATTATGAAACTTTTAAAGTTTGTAGGACAAGGCATTCACAGAACCAGAATCAAATTTTTGTTTCAACCAATACATTGAACTGTCTGTAATGTGTGCTGTAAACTCCTTCTTTCTTAGAGATGTCAGATAATTTTAGAGAGTCAAGCACTTGTTTTTTTTACTTTATAAAGTATTGCTTTCCCAGAGGAATAGGAATTGCTATATGTGAGCTGAAATAATTTCAAGGTAGTTTGTGTAAGCATTTGGATTTTGGAGCACTTAAATCCTCATTCTGTAAAATTAAAGCATTATTCACTGTTAGCCATAATGAAGCAACTGTTCCTCTCTAATGTGATTGCTTGGGAATTTTCTCACTGATCACAGTGGGCTATCCAGTCCCTTTTGTAGGGAACTGATCTTGCAAGAGCTTTGTCTTTTATTCTGTCTTCATCTGTTGATAGGATGACTTACATCTTCTGTCTGGACTGACAGACAGGATTTAGGCACCAATCCAGCAAACTACTTAAACAACAATTTAGCTTTAAGCCTTAGAGTAACTAAATTACCTGGTTTAAAAAAATTGAAATAACATTGCAAACACACTACTGTCATCTTTAGAATGGAGTTCAGGAGATTAGGTTGTATTGGTACATGAACTTTAAATGGAATAAGTAGTGTTAAATTAAACATACACTGAGAATAGAAAACATAGATTAAGACCTTCCTGTTTAGTACTGGAGGAAAGATTCCAGTTTGATAGCAGAGAGTCTACATCTTGTATATTTCTTTTATATCAGTGCTGCTTGAGTGTGTAGCTAGGCAAACAGAATAAATAAATTTATTATAGATGTATGTAGTAGTTTCCTCTGTCCAAAGAAAGACTGACCATAAAATCAGCAGGAAATTATGACATTACTTTGTAAAACAATAGAAATGGCAACATGCCTGTTTCTTGTACTAACAGAACTAGTGACCACTACGCAGTTAGCAATAGTTCACTGGCAGACACAGAAATTCTCATATATACTTTAAAGGTTACTCAGGTGTTTGTTTCTTTGAAATGTCTCCTCATTAAATGTTTTAAAAGTGTTAATAGAAAAAGATACTGTCCTTGTGAATGGATGAACTTACAGTTTTAAGCTAGTTGAGTTTTATATTCATTTAATGAAGCTGATGGTAAAATAGGAATTGTCTCTTTCTGAATTTAGTTTGATTCATCTTTCATTTTATTGAGCAAGCAGAAATGCTTAGTTTTTGTGTTCCATAATGGTGACCTCTTGTGGTGTGAGTGTGTATTTCTGAAGGAGCTGAATATATGGTGTGAGTATTTCTGAAGGAGCTTTCTGTAATACTTATGGGAGGAGGTTGTATTTACATGTAACTTTTAATGAGCAGCTAACTTACTAGCTTAGTAAAATAACATAATCTTTTCCAATTAGTTATTAATATGCACAACTCAATGCATGTGAAAGAACAAGCATTTTGAGCACAGTTTTCTGATAATGCATTTGTGTGTCCATACTGTATCTTTTAGTGACAAGATGAAAGAGCCTGGCAAAAAGTCATCACAGCTGAGGACTTCAGGCCAGAAGAGAAGAGTAACAGGTGCAAGGAATTTCAATCTCCATTCAAAAAATGTGTAATACAGTCAAATAGAAATAATCTAATTCTTGTGCTTTGTCAGTATTGTTCTTTATTATTCACTGAACAATATTTTTTGGTTTTCTAGATATATTGGGGTTTCGTACTGTTCTTAGTGAAGAGAAACAATACTCAAGAGATCTTCATTCTAAATATCTGTTGGTATTTTCTATCTTGCTTTTCCCATATCTAGGCTTAAGAATTTGCCAATCCATTAATACCTTATTTGCCCATCACTTTTTGTAATCTGTCACAGTTGCACAGAAACTAACAAAATTATGCCAGCTTGTATTATCTGAAGAAACAGATTTTGGATTGCTGTGTAGGGATGCATTTTGCTAATTTTACATAACAGATTTCAATAATATTTCCTCATAGCTGGCACATTTCTTACATCAAAGTGCGTATTTGAGAGTCTGGTATGGAAAGCTGAAGTTTCTACTGTGCTATTATTGTGCTTTATTACTATTTTTCTAGAACTGCGAAATTCTGTTATCCCAGATCATTCTGGCAAAGGTTGTGCTGTGCTCTGCTCTTATTTCCATATGAGGAGCAGAGAGTATTTACCATGTCATGCAAGTTATTATACTTAAAAGCCTTTTCATTTGTTTGTGCTGATTTATTGGCGTTACTGAAGATATAAAGTGTGTTTTTAGGATTGTTTCTTTTTATGTCTGCTTTTCTTAACATTATGTAGCTTCCTTAGTCTGTGCATGCTTCATCTTTAATCTCACAGTAAAGAGTGGGATAGCACTAGGAATTCTCCATAATTTCTTCTCTACAATGGGATTCTAGGTGGAGTGTTAATTTACAAATTATTTGTATTTTCTGATATTAATTGTGTTTATGCTTTGACATTTTAGGGAGGAGGTAGACTGTTTTAATATTGATCTATTCGTGGCCACTCAGTATTCAGTGAAAAGGCTAAACATTATAAGTCAGGCAGTACTCAGCTTTTGAAAGCTCAGTGTTGCTAAGGCTCTTGTATTTACATGCTAAAAACAGCAACCAATAAATGTAGACTGATTAGTGATTTTTTTTTCGACCAGAATGCAAAGCAGTTTTTCATAGGTTAAGACCTATGAAAAACTGAGACAACCAACTTGAACTTGCTGCATTCTTTTGCTTGAGTGTTTTTCTGTTGAATTGTGGTTTGCTCTATTAGAAAATTCTGGACAGCTTCTGCAATATTTTAAATATAGCTAGTACCCTAACTTTTCATCAGCAGCTTAAAAAATCTCCCAGGACTGAGACACATACAGTTTAGTAATGTTGTTTTACTTTATAGTCATGTATTGTCTAGTCATTCTTACTGATAGTATTAATACTGTTTAGTAAAAGCTGATTATCTTCTTTTTTATTTAGGTATAAGAGATACTTTTTTAAAAATATTATGCCATTATGACTTTCAGTTTGCTGTATTCTTCTGATGAATATGAGACAAGTGAAGCACAGTAGTACAAAAAAGTGTCTGTTCTTTTCGTTCTGAACTGAAAATTAAATTAATTTGGTATTTTTTTTTTAAGTGAAAAGGTTGGCTCTATCTGCAAATGCATGCCTGAAGTTTTCTATTTCTTGCCTAATGAAGTTAAGTATCTGTCTAGTTAAAAAGTCTGTCCCTTTTTTCAGTTTAAGAGAGGTAGCTACAGGTAGAAAATAAAAGAAATAATTGAGTCAGTATGTGGGTTTTGTGGCAGGAAGGAAGAGTGCACACTCTTCTAGTGTTCTCATTTCAACAGTACTTTTACATTATCCAGAGCAGAATTTTCACTTCAGTGCAAACACTACATAGTGTTTTATTAATTAGGCTACTCATTAATTTAAAGATTGTCAACTCATTTGATCTAGAAAATAAAAATGCCATGCAAAATAATGACTAATAATATTTGCTAATCACATGTACTTATATATTTTATATATATAACAAATATAGTGTAGTACTTATGAAATAGCAGCATTTTTTAATAATCTTTTGAAATAGGTATATTTGATAGATAAATTATGTGTAAGATGTAGGTAGAGAGTTAATGTAGACAAGAAAAAAAGAGTCTGGATTATTTTCTAAGGAGCAAGCTTTTAAAATAGGAAGCTTTTAATTGTTTTACTGTTCCAAGTAATGCCAGTAGACAGTCACTGTTTTAAGGTCTGAGATGCTGTTCTTGTGGTGCAAACCTCTTATTATTGGTGTTCTCAGGTAGTATAGTAGTTTTTGTGTTTGTTCATGTTTGTGTTAGGAATTTACGTTGTCCTTTAAATTCAAGAGCTAATAATGAGCAACAGGAGACCTTTTCAGACGAATCCATCACTTAAAGAAATGTGTGTAATCCAGTCTTAATGGCTTTCTTAGTGTTATTTGATAGAGTTGCGTGACTTCTATTTTCCTATTAAAAAAAACTCAAAGCAAAAACAACTCAACAAACCAGACCTTGTCTTTATAACAGCTTTGCTTGCCTGCAAGATAAAGAGCTTAACCCAATCTTGAACTCCAAACACATGCCTACTTGCACCTTGTAAGCAACTGTTAGATCCTTTACATCTTGAGTTTCGCAGAAACTCTGGCTCTCCGTCTGTAGTGGCCCAATGGTCAAGGCCAGAATTTTGTCACTTCACAAAAGACTAGGTGGAGGTGTAAAGGACGTTCAGCAAGTCAGAATAATTCCCAGTGATACTGCATCCATATGAAAGTGAATCCTGGATTCCATTTTTTAATAAACCATGTTTTCACCAACTTCCTTGTCCAATCTGAAAACAGATCCATGCTCCCAGTCTTGGGTCCAGAAAAATTCTAGTCCACTGGTTTTTAGGTCTACCAATTTTTGACTTGATGTCTGTGATGCATTTTTTTTGTATTTTGTTTTTGAAGCCAAGTATAAAAAAAACTTAAATATTTTTAAAAACTCTCTTTGTGAAGTGGACAAGGTTTCTGATAGTGAAGAGTAGCTTTTTCTGAGTCACAGGGATATTTGGCTGAGGGTGGCCAAGAACAGTAGGAATTGATTGCTTTAAGATTTGTGACATGTTTTTTGGAGGCAAAATATTTTTCACATATCTATAGTTTACTACTAATTTCAGAGGTTGTCATGTGAAAAACTGCTGAGTACAGTGAAGAATAGGAAAGAAACATACATTTTATAAAAGTTTAGTCATGAAGTTCACAAAACTAATTGCATGAAGTAGTTAGAATTGCTAACAGGATGTAATAACTAACAGGACTTTTCCCTAACTAACCAGTCAGTTAATCAAGCTTAGTGTAATATCATGCATGTGTACTAGATAAAATTCTACAATCCTAGAGGATTGTCTGTAGTATGCATTTTTTTAAACAAATAATAAGGTGTCACGTGAACACAGAGCTATAGTGTATGAGAAATAGTAGGACACTTTGATGTTTAAGTAGTCATTACCTTCCAATTCAGTGATCAAATGAAACATTAATGTCAGCAAACAAAAGCTTTACAGTACAGCTTTACATATCAAACCACTTATCCATCTAGTTTTGTTTGAAACGTTCGTTTTTGAGAAATGTAAATAAAAAGAAAAGATTTTATTCATAGAAAAACCCAGAATATAGCAAAACGTGACATTTTAAGATATTTTTTTCTTGCTAATGAATAAAGTTTTTGTAGCTATTTATTATTGTAGAAAGTGAAACCTTCACTGAATGTGTGCTTTTGTTTTGAATGTATTTTGAAGGCTCAAAGGATGAAACAAGCATAAATGAATGGGAAGAGGAAGATTTCTTTTGGCATACAAGGATTCTACCAATTCTGCATGAACTGGAAGAAAGTGGGTAACACTGCTCTGAAAGGGTGTATTTTCTGTACTGTTTCTTGCAGGAAGCATGGGACTCATTTTTGTTTACCACCAAATAATAACAGTAATTGGGGTACATGGCCTTTTATGCTTTCATATATTCAGTGACTTCACAGTGTAAAACCAGCCTGGGCAGTCTAGGTGGCCCTGCTTGAGCATAGGGGTTGTACCAGATGACTTTCAGAGGTCATTTCCAACTTTACCCATTCTGTGATCCTGTAAAAAACCACAATGGTTTAGAGAATATCTTATCTTGTCTGATTAAATTACCTTATTTTAGACAACATAGCTAATATGTTATGCCAGTTTAGCAGTCAGTGTTGAGCTAATAATTTTAAGAATAAAGTACTGAACAGATTCACTGCTTTAACCATAGACTGTATTGAAGGTCTCAATCCATTTTAAAAAAACAAGGAAATCTTAATGAAAATTTCCATTTGTAATTAAAAGTGTTAGATGTGCCAGAAGAGTAGGTAATGACTCAGAATACTGAAGGAAAATTGAGTAAATTAAGTACAGCTTGAAAGATTAAACTCTGGAATTCATTTTTCATTGAAAAAGTTGTTCTGTTGTCTTCTGTAGACACTGTATTTATTTGAATGTTGGGAATATAGAAAGTAGATTTGTTGTACAAGTAGTTCTGTTTTACAGGATCTTTAGCAGTATTTCTGATAGCATGGTACAGATTAGAACTTTTTTTGCATAGTTTTGCAGATGTTGATGAGTATGAAACACCTGTATAGTGTTAAATGATTCCCAATATGTGGAATTGTTTAAAAAAGACAGGAGTCTCATTCCCACATCTGTCACTGATGTATAGAAAACAGTGATCAGGAAATTTGACAACAGCTATAACTTCACATTTTCCTTGCTTAATGCCAGGATTATGCCAAGTATCAGCCACTGAGTTACAGTTTTTCATGGTGAGATGTTCTTTATGCGTAAGCAAAATAAAATTTAGAGGTAAAATCTAATCATGTCTTTCCCTTGTCATGAATGTAGCTAAGGAAAATCAGTTTTCATGCCCTTTTTCCTCAGTCTTTACTTGATTTAGTTAGTGTATTGGGGTTTTTTTAGCTTTTTTAAAGACCTGATTAAGGCTTAGTTTTTCAAATAATAGGTGACATTATCTAATGGTACTTTCTGACAAGCTGATTGAATGTACTACTACAGAAGCCTTAAAACCTGAGTTTTGCTTCTTCTTGAATATTAACACAAATTGTAACCGAATCGCATCATTACCTTCTGCAACTGTGTGTTATATTTCTTTCTTTAGACTATTTACTGCATAATTCTTATAAAAATTAATATTAGAATTCCATAATTGAAATGCTTTGAGTGGGTCTGTACGTAATTTAGTATTTTTTAATTTCGTGTGCAGTCATTTGCTTCATACCTTTTGGCTAATTCCCTGCACATGAACTTAGGTCACATTTGGTTTTTCGTATATTAATAGGAAAGCCTTTTTCTTCACCTTCCTTATGCAAAAATATTTGAAGAAACCTTTCCATCCAAAACCAAATCTGAAGTTAACCTGGAACTTATTTATTACCTAAATTCTTCTGAATATGATGTGCTTGAATTGTTTGTAATATGACCAAAAGAAAAACCTCTAAAGTCTCTTTTTCTAGAGGAACAAATAATTTATTTTGTTACATTCCAATACTCAGGAGGTTAAACTTCAAAATGTCCCATGGGATGAGTGATGAATAATTTTTGTTGTTAATTTTGATGAAATGGAGTGTAAGACCTTTCAGTTTTGGTTCCTTGCCACTTCTGTTTCACAGCTTACTGGAGCAGAGTATTTAGAATCGTGCTAGATGTTGTTAAATTTTCTGTCATGATGGGAGTAGAAATGGAATAGTCATTGCTGTTCCTTGAGTGTGATGATTGCAAATTGAGAGCTTCCAGGCACTTCTCAGCCTGAGAGATTGGTCCTTGAATCTGCCTACAGGTTTGGGGCCTCAGACATATTTTTTGTTGTAATTTCCTGTCCATACATATTTCATCACAAGCGGTTTGCCTCCTTGAACTTGGCTCCATTTCACCTGTAAAGTACACCCTGAGTAAATGCAGAGTTTATACTGCCAGTTCAGGTGGATTTACGTGGGGCTTTGTAAGTGTCACCTTATGGACAAAAGCAAATGTAAAAAAAAAATTTTTGAATCTCACTGTTCAATATTAAAAATAGGCAAGACTTTTCCTTTTCTCTGTAAAGTAAACATGTACATGATTCTATTGTGTTGAGATGCTGTTTTTGTAATTCTGTTTTATTTTTGTGTATTTTAAACAGAGTCTAAGGGACTTGGGTGAGGAAGTAGATCACTTTTTTGTCAAAGGACAACATTCCACTCAAATACATCTTGCACCTCAACATTGAAGAGTTCTAGCAAGTTTTTACATTCACTTTTTTTCAATCCCAGCAAGGTTTGATGTATAAAGTTAAAAATGCTCCTTAACTATCCCTTTTTCACATTTAATATTTGGTGGGGTGCTTTAAAGAATGTTTTCAGAGATAGTTTCCTGGTAGACATTTGGTCAATCTGATTATTAAGCATCAAAGGTGAATTTAATTTTAGCTGTAGGTATTATTTTGGCTCAATGATTTCTTGGCTTGAGTCTCCTTTTTTTGAAAAAGCAGAATAAAATTATTTCTGGGGATCACGTTATCATGTGAAGACATTTATTTGGTGTCTCATTTTTGTTGTGCAATCTGTTCTTTATTTTGTTCTTCTATGTCTTCATGTATTGAGATGCTCTGGATAAAGTGGCACTGATAATTATTTTTTCTTTTTCTCTCCCTTCCTATACCCTTCAAGGAGAAGACAACATAGAACACCTTTGTCTAGCTTGTACCAAGCTCCATCAAGCATTGGATGAAGGAAATATGCTTGGAAAAAGATTTAAAAGAAGAAACAGCCTTCTGAAGACACTGTATAAACTTGTAGACCTTGATTCAGATCCACTTTCCCTGAAACTGGCAAAGATTATTCTGGCTGTAAATGTTTTGAAATGCTTTTTGGTAGAATGTGAAGCTCAAAATCATGAGTTACAACTTGCATTTAATTTTTCATTTCATACTTGTAAACTGTGTCTAAACTAACCCTTTCCTAAGTACAGTTTACTGCCACAGAGATACTAGTCTGCCATCCATCTAGATCAGCACTTGTAGCTTATTTTCTGCAGAGAAGTTATATCTGGGGGAGGAAGGAGGGGCACAAAATAGAATAGTTGGTGTATGGTGGCAGGATTATTGTATAGGCATGGAAAAGACTCAGTGTCCTAAACTGGGATACACATGCAGTGATTTGAAAAACCCAACGATTATAAAATGTACACGTGGAAATGAAGCTTAGTTTTTGAATAATATCTTGACCTTGTTCTGAAAATACCAAAGTGGAGGGTATTTTTTTTGAAGGCAAGTGAATGTAAATAATCTTTTGCTTTAGTATTTATGGTTAAAACTCTCAATTAAATTTTGTGCTTTAGAACTTCTTTGTTCATGTTCTACAAAGCATGTGTGGACAGTCACTAGTGAAAGGATGCCCACTAACATTGTGTTGTAGGCATCTGAGTAATGTGTGTGTGTGTTGAGGGAGTCGTGTTCTCCTATAAGGAAGTGTAAGTTATTTTATTCAGAAGATACAGTTATATACTCAGATACCACAGAGATGTTAAGTGGTGCTTATTAAAAAGAAAGGTTCCTTTACAGACATTTTTCTGTGTAATCTTTCAAAAAGCATGAACCTAGAAGAAATTGCCCTTGAAATGCAGAGGAAAGGAAGAGAGATGTCATTTTATTTTTACCACCTTTACTTCCCTTTCACAATCTCTCATCGTAAGATCGTGTTTTCTGATAGCTGAGAGTAAATTTCATTATGACATGTCCTGTTGTACTGAAGGTCTTTGTGGTAGGGCCATAGATACCAAACCACTGATTTCCATACAGAATTTTTTTGTAAAGAAATTGGAGAAAAAATCCTGCAAGTTATAGATATACTACCTGTTTATATTAATATATTAAAAGTTAAAAACTGTTATTTTAAAGCCAGCAGAGTTTGCTAAATAGAGTTTAAAATACCTGAGTTTCAGGTATTTTAGTTTCCTTTAATTCTTCATACGTCTTCAGTTTGTTTTAATGTATTGTTAGGATTTCAGCTGTAATTTAATAGTTCTGTGAGAATACAAGTTTGCCATGGTGTGTGAACTTGTAGAATGTTATGGTGCATTTTTGCATGCAGATTTTAGTTGTGATTTTATGTCTTTTAATTTCTTTGCAGATGAAAGTAGATGGAAAAAATCTTCTTAGTGTTTGCAAGCTAGCATTTAAAATTTGTAGGAACGAAAAAAATTATTTCATCGTTCAAAATGATACATTATTGGGTATGTATTCTTTCTAGTCTATAAGTTAGATGTTGGAATTCAACAGTTGTTCATCTTTGAAAAAAACATTTTCAGAGTTAACTTAGTCACAGACTAAAAATTGCCTGCCTAGGTCAAACTAATGGTTGGTCTAGTCCAGTATCCTGTGTGTCAGTAGTGATGGGGATGGGGAATGCAGTTTTGGGAGAGCACAGGAGCCTATGTGTTTTCTATGATCTGTTTCCCCAGCACTACTCCGGCATCCAGAACTGTTCTATGCTATTAGGGACATTGGATGGTGCATCCCTGCCTAATCCCTTTTTAGTCTCTGTTTATACATCTTTTGTTCATTAATTTACCTTTTTGGACTTTCTGATTCTGTCCCCCTCTGCAATGTCATAGAACAATTTGGAAATTGTTCTATGGAAATTTTTGTGTGCTGTTTTAAATCTATATATTTTTCTTTATCCCCCTGCTTGTAGTTTTACAGGATTTGTAAGAGTTTATGTACAGTCAGCTTACCTTTTACCTTCAGATTTTTTAAAATGCAGTCTTATCACATATCTTTGTCTTCTCCTTTTCAAGACTGAGGCATCTCAGCCTCTTCCTCTTTGGACAGATATTGTGTCATTCAGTTGTTTTATAAGCCCTTCTCTGTATCTTCTCAAACTCCAGTGGATCCTTCTTGAGATTTATGGAACAAATCTATCTATAGAATTCAAACTGTGTCTGCACTAAATTTTATAGAAACGAAATAATGCTGACTGTGGTGTTATCCATCATCAGGGAGGATCTTGAGAATTATCATTGGCTTTTTTATGTTTTTTTAATATGCTGCTGCACATTGAGCAGCATAATTTTAATATGCTGAGCACATTGAGGTTTTGGAGAACTGTCAGCAATGGCTCTAAGATCACTTTTGTGTTTGTAACAGTGTTTGTGTCGTGTACACTCCCCCAACCCTTGCAAATACGATAAATATGAAGAAAATGAAAGTGTGCAAATTATACTTAGTATTTATTGATAGTCATTCCTTTCATTAAAACTTTAGTATGTTTTATTAATGTAGGTCTTGATCTTGCAAGCAGTTATTGCATGTGTATTGGTTAAGGCATATATTTGCTTAAATAGTTGAGAGTATTCATGGTCTTAAAGTTCAGTACATGACTGTTGTCAGAAATAAAGACAGGCCTTTCAGGTGGTAAGGAAAGGACTCACAGGAAACAGAACTGCTGGGTTGACTTTGGATACTGAAAAGTACAGTTTTGTAGAGATAGCTCATACACAGCATTTGAACAAGTCACATTTTGCTCTCATTTCCATCCTCATTCACTTTTCTTTCACTTGCTCTTCTTTCCCTGTATTTTAAAAACTAGTGAAGGAAAGAGCATTGGTAGGAGTAGTTTTATTTGTTTAATTCACTCTTGGTGTTTTGGACCCACCTTGTCCCAGAAGAAGACGTGACCCTGACCTGTCATCAGAACTGCCCAGATCCCTGTTGCAGTCACTGGGTTATAGATTCAATTTCTTTTTACTCCTCTGTCCTTGTGAACTATTTATGTGCAGTGCAGCAGCTCCAGTAGAAGAAATAAGTTAATCCTTCATCCCAGAATAGACAATTACTGTTCAAGACCCTGTTTGATACTGTGCAGAGCAGGAACCTGAAACTGAGTTCTCATATTGCCACAACCCAAGTGATTTAATTGGTGAGGGTGGGAGTTTGGACAGGAGCCTAGAGTGTGTGTACTTCATTCATATACATATATATGTGGAGAAACTTTCAGCTTCAGTTGAGACAGAAAAAATTTTTTAAATCTCTTTGGTTTAATGATATAGGAAAATGTTTTTGTTCGACTGGAACTGAATGGAACAAAGGAAACAGAAATAAATATCTCTTTAAATCAGTTACTAGAAATTCAAAAGTATAAAGTTGGTTAGGATTACTCATTTGTTAAAGATACCTGCACTAAATTCAGAATGTCTCAATTTGACTGCTAAAGATACACTGGACTTGTGTTAACTGTAAATTTTAACATTTCAGATATCTGACAGTGGTTGCACAAAACAAAACTTTTATGTCAACTTCACCTACATAAAAAGTAAATCTAAAAAGACTATGAACAGATTTCAGATAGGAGAGTTTAATTAGACCCCTGTGCTTTTTAGTGCTCCATTTGAGATGCTTTAAGACATTTGATTTTTAAGGAAGTGTGGGAATTAGTACACAAAATTCCAGGCACACACAATGACTTCTGGAAATCTTGACTGAGGATTTCAATGATTCCTGCTATGTGTTTACAGCTTACACTGGTTCTTGAAGTCTAGGAGAACAAAAGTTGGGCACATTATCTTATTCATCAATAGTTGTTTCTTGGTTTCAGTCCAAATATCCAATTTTTCTAGCCCACTTACTAGAAACGTAAGAGTTCAATCTGAGGGTGTTTTCCAGTTGTTAAACTCTTTAATGACTGGACTGTATCAAATATAAATTTTAATATTAGACTTTCTAATAATAATGAGAATAATGGTTTTCCTTTTAGATTATTTGTTGCAGGTTCTGTGGAATGAAGATCTACAAACAAACAATGAAGCTCTCGTCTATTGCATGGCAGCTGTAAAAGTCATGTCTGAAAAGGAAGTACTCCGTTATAAAATGATCAGCATAGGAGCTGTTGAAATGTTTCTGGAATTAATGAAGCAGATTAATAACATAAAAGAACATGACACGTATTTCTCCAAGATGGGCCACTTATTAGTCCAGGTTAGCATTTACTTTTATTTCTAAAAGTACGTACTTCAAGGGCAAATTAAAAATTTAATTAGAGGAGATAAGCTAACCCTGTGTGCTACTGACAGAGTTGTACCTATATTTCAATAGACTTCTTTTCAAGAAGTTAAATGAAGTTGTTCAGGACCTAATTTAATTACCACAGATGTTTGTGTGTCGTCAATTTTAAAGGCTTTAGAAAGTCTGAAGTTAATAGGAATATTTTTATACCTAATAAACCAGTTTCTCATTACTACTTTATTGTGCTGACAATATTCTGGATACTGTAGCAAACAGATAAAAATGTGTTCTCTATCTGAATTCTTGAAACTGAAATAATAAATACAAATTGGTTCTGCAATACTCTTGGAGATTACATGAAGCTTTTTTATTACAAGAATAATGGCTTTTTATTACAAGAATAATGTATTTTAAAAATGTGTAGGGAAATACAGCTGTGTTTCTTTGACAAAGTGTTTTTGAAGAACTGTAATGTAAGGGAAAAAGTAGTTGCAAAAGAGAACACTTTTTGACTCTTTTGAAGGCAGCAGGCTCAAAACTGTTTTCACATGCAAAGCACCTTGATAAGCGGTGGCTCTGAAAACGAATCCTTGTCCCTAAAACTTCTTAAACCCATGTATTTTAGAAACACTGGGGCATGGGTATTGTGTTTACCAAGGATTTGCCAGGTAGATTCCTGGCATTTGTTTGGAAGCTGTTGATGTAATGCTTAGCGAATGGTTGAATTGTAAACTTTCAGGTACTTCATAGGAAAATGCATTGGACAACTATGAGGTAGCGTTTGCACTAGGTTTGTCAGCTAGCTATGCCAGATTTCCTTAATTCTCTACTAATTTATAAGCACAGGACTTTATACTTTTTGAAATTATATGAGAAAACAGATAGTTTACATCATCACATTACTATTGGTGATTTTTGTCTGATTTTTTTAGTCTTAGCAATAGAACTAATGAATCAGTTTATTTCCAGGGTTTTGACTGTCTGCCTGAACTTCCCCACAACTTTACAGGAATGTTTTTCTTCCATTATTTGCCTGTGGATAAACTTAGTTTTTTTTAATCAAGGGTTTAGTTTGCAAACATGTGAAAGGAAAATGTTATATTTTATGCTTTCTTTAAAAAATCCCTCATATCTCTGCTCTTTTCAGTACAAATGGAAGTATAACAAAACTGCTTTGTACTGTTTGAATAGACTGGCTGTTTCTCAGAAGTTCTTGAGTGTTTTGTGGAGAAGTCAGTACTGACAGCTGTCTCTTACTGAGATTGCTCTTTCACTTGTTTGTGTTCTCTTCTATAGTAGTACAGATACTTCGATTTTCTTCCTCTTGTGAGAAAAGTAGTGATTCCTACTTCTGTGGAATTCCTGTGTGACTTTCTCATATTGGTTCATTCAGCAAATCCATGTGCACTACTTCCTTCATGTGAGTTAATTGATCAGTCATCATAGACAGATGAACGAGTAGTTCTGTTTTAGGGATGATTGAGGAAAATTTCTTCTGTGATGGATGTCTTCAGAATAAAGTTTTTGTAGCATGCTTCAAGTTGTAGCAACAGATCAAATAGCCAGTGACTTACAGAAATAATGTCTTCAGTTATAGAAAGCAAATTATATTGGAGGAGAAAAACACTTCAAATAGTCACAGTGGTCTCTGAAGGAACCTATGCTATCTCTTAACCTTGGTAATTGAAGTATCCCATTTAATTGAGATCAACTCTTCATTCTTCAACTGTATAATTGCACAATCACCAGATGGCAGTATTACACATAATCTTGCTAGATCGTTTTTGTGGGAATGAAGTCCCTATCTGATTTTTCCATTCTTCCACAATGAATTTTCTGCAGAAGTTATACAATACAAAAATAAAAATGTTTGTAATAATTTTTTTTCCTTAACAGAGGACATGAAACCAGGGTCATCTTTGATTAATTCTATAATGCTTAACTTAACAGTCTCTTAATATTTATACAAAATATAGCAATGCTTATTCAAAAACCAAGATTTTTGAAGAGTCACTGTTAAGGCTTAATAAGTAATCCATGTTCCTTAATTGAAAAGCACTTAAATGTCTTCTCCTTTAAAAATAGCATTTGTCAGCAGTTAAATTTTCTGTTTGAGTGAATTTGATCTTTCATATGGCAACATAAGGATTAGGGCTGGTGGGGATTGCTAAAGACAATTGTTATGCATTTTTCCTTGAAACATAGGGTCTGCTTGAAGCAATCACAGTATCTATAGGATTCAGCTGCTGTCTGGTTAGCTTCTATTATTTTTTAAACTGTACTCTTCAAATCTCAGTTAAACACATTAACTATGTTCTGTGGATATATACTTCTGTGAACTGCTGAATGCTGTTTTCTTGCACATTTAAGTGTATATGTTATTTTCCATTCCTTTTCCTTTCCAACCTTTGTCTGAGGGTGGCTCTTGATAGAATTTAGAATAGATAGAATCCTGCTTGAAGATTTTGAACCATCTAACTGTATCAGGCATTGAAAAATTTCACTCTCTTTTTGGAGACCTCTGTACCATCGTCTACTGATATTTTTTTTTCCATTATCCAGTATGTAAGTCTCTTTGCTGCAGTGAAAGCTCTTGTCTGGGTTTGAACAACACTTTTAATATGTGTCTTATCCTTCATTTCCTTTAGTGTCTTTTGTCTATAAGCTATTGAAGCTTAGCTAGAATTCAACAAATATCATCCTAGGCTGACTGTGAACATCTTGTATGTAAGCACTGAATGGAGTTGCCTGTCTCTATTCCATGTGACAGGAATTTTTCTACCAAAACTTTTGAAAAGCAAAGTACTTGATCAGAATATATTTATTAAAATATATCTCCAGTATTATGTTGATTTTTGAAGCATCATGACTTGAGAAGGAACATGCATCTGGAAATTTTTTTGCAGTTTTTCAGTTAAAATAATAAAAAACTCCAGGTGTCTTCTTAAAATATGAGTGATATGAAGCAAATGGCTTCTGTAGGTTCAGATTCTCTGTATTATGAATATAGTATAAAGTGCATTTTTAGTGCTGAAGTTAAATCCATTCACATATCACATTATCACATATTCTTTTCCCCTCTATGCCTTGGTTCTCCGTTTTGACATTTTGCATCTCCTGTTGCTCCATTACAGAACATGATGGGGTCGCTGAAGATTTGTACTCTGCTGTCAAATTTGTTGGAGTAGGACAGCAAATTTGAAAGCTGCTGGAGAATGGACAGATATGCATAGAATCCTATGTGCAAAAGCTGAAACACAACATCTTAACCTGCTCTTTGTCAAGAGTTTTTCTTTAAAATTAGCAATTACATACCACTGGATAAGCAGTCCAATTTAGTGATAAAATGCTTAATTTCCAGAGTTTTTTGTGATAAGAAACAATTTGAACAGATAGTTTTTGTGTCTTATCAAACTACACTCAAAACCAAATTGAAGTTAATAACTTCACTCTGAATAAGAAAAATTTGAATAATTCCCATATTCACATAAGATTGAATGACTTCACATTTATTTTGTAGTAAGTTCTGGATTAGATCAAAATTAACTTAAATGTCATTGCCTGTCTGACCTTGTCATTTGAATATTCTTGCCTTGGAAGAGAACCGGAGTATTTCAAAATATGCAGTAGATGATGTATTTTGTACATCTACCAGTGTAAGATTAAGCTTTAAGGTCCTTGAAATGGAACAGTATCATCTGAAAATATTTTGGTTTCTTCTAACAGACTTGAGCACTTAGCCTTTTCATTTTTATATTGTTTAAACAGTGGATTTCTCTTGATCTTGATTAACTTCTAATTTTTGAATTGGAATAAATCTGATTGTGTTTTAAAATCAATTCATTTTAGTTTGCATCTTATCATCAAAATATATATTAGTATTTTCAAGACTTAAATATAAATTTGCAATACTAAGATTTATTGAAGAATTATGCAAAAAATTACTTTACCAGCCACGGCATTTCACCTAATTCCTGCTGGTACATGGCTGTATACATGCAAGATTTTAAAGCATATGAAAGATCGTGTGTCCCTCATAGAAGGAGGTTACATGCAGGCAAAGACCAGTGTCAACCTTACATTTTCAAACAGTTATCCCAAATAGACCGTCGTGCTGCCTACACATTTCCTGTTGTTATTTATTGGTTTATACGTACCTGCAGAACGTTAACAGGGCGTGCAGACTGCTTTGGGTGCTATAAATGAGACCTGAGCTTTACTGCCTTTTCACAGCAGTTCTGCTGTGAGCAGCTGTGGTTAATCAATGTCCCACGCTCCGTGTGCAGCTGGCAGCCACTCTGCGGATCCTGGCCGACTGTCCCCTGGCGCGGCGCCGCCTCAGCCCCAGCGCTGCTGTCCCCGAGCTCTGCGTGGCGCTGGAGCAGCGCAGCAGCGACAAGGACCTGTGCATGTGGATTGTCAGGGTCCTCAGGTACGTGAGAACCGGTTCTGCGTGCAGGCAGGTCCCCCTTTCCTGCTTGAGTAACCTCAAGGGTGGCACGAACCAAGCACTAAGTTTGGAAGATTTACACTGAACTCTTTTTTAAAAAGCTCTGGGTAGCTTTTAATGGTATTGAATGCTCATTGTGTCTCTAGAAATACTTACAGAATTGTTTCATTGTAGCCATACAGACTTGGATTCATCATCCCCATGAAAAATATTTTGTTGTATTGTGTCATTCTTTGATCCCACCGATTCTGATTGAGTTTTCTGAAGTATCATTTCTTGTATTTTAAAGCTGGATAAATTATTAGGTATTTATTAATCCCGGTTTAGGCCATATTTGAAAAAATTAATGAGAGAAATTACACAAGAATTGTGTATTGTGAAATAAAATACACAAGAGAGAAAATGTGACCAGTGTTCATTGTTTTGAGTTGTTACCGAGTGTTTGAGGAGATTAATCCCTGGGATCAGGACTTGAGTGTGCAGATGGAAGTGCTGAAAGAATCTCAGTTTTATGAGCAGCCAACGGCTGCTTCCCAAGTTGTGCTTTTTAGAGGGAGATCAGTATAAGTTAGTCACCACAAAGACCATTTTGTAGTCTGAATAGTTTCTCAATCAAAGGTCTTCCAGTTACCAAGCATTAGCTTGCAATATTCAGTGCTAAATGGACTTGCAAACAATGTAAGGATTTTGAAGAAGTTGTGAAATTAGCTGTTGGTAATTTCAGGAGAAGTTGGATTATAAGCACAGTTTATGAATTCTGTGCTGGATGAAGTATTTGCCATTGCTGCTTTGTTACTGCATTTGAGTCATGTTGCCTGTGACTCTGTGTTCAGTGAGATTCTGTTATGGACTTCTCCTCCTGCTCAGCTCCTCCAAATTATCCATCATGTTCTCCTTTCTGGATGAGGTTGAATTGTGGTTTGAACAGTGGCTACGTAAGGGGCTAGCATTCCTTACCTCCCACAGCTGAAACCAGGCAAATCTGCTCCTCTGCTGTTCGTGCTACCTGTAAAGCATGTGAATGGTTTCCCTAAATCCATGCTACCTTGTTCAGATCTGTATCTAGTTTTGTTCCTAAAAATGAGCTCTAGCAATGATTACAGCACTTTGAGCATATTTACTTCTGAGGAGGGAGCATTTCTTTTACTTGGAAAATGCCATGAAAAGTGGGATAATGGGTTTGTAATTAAGTGTAATTGATACTTACACTGTAATTCTGATAAGGACATTTACTTGATATAGAATTCAATATGGAGAAAAAATAACTTACCTTACTTAAAGTTTCCTACTGCTTCAATTTTTTTCCTTAAGATTAGAACTACGTGCTCTTAGAATACAAATTAGCCATAAAAATCAATTTAATTAGCTGCCTGGAAATTGCAGTCACAAAAAAAAATATACTATGCAGTAAAGAGCTCAGATTTGAATTTTGTTTTGTCTTCTAGTAATACAGAATGATTATTCTCTCAATCAACTTTAGGCAGCTTCTTTGTAGAGAATATATTCAATCTATTCAGATTATTCATTCAATAAGACTGTAAATCTTCCTATAATTAGTTGTAATTGAACATCAACAAAGATCTTGTCTGGTTTTGACTACATAAGAAGTAAGATGTTATCCTAGCTTGTTCTGTTACTGCATTTTTCTGGTGTGACCAAAGCATGTCCAGTTCCCTGTTTTGGCAGTGGTCGAGGTGGGCAGTGTAGGACTGGAGCAGCTGTTAGGAAATGTGCAGAGATAAATCCTGCCTGCAAGGAGGCACATTCTCTGTATTTGCTGGTGAGAGATGGGTTCTCTTAGTGCTGCTGCTGGACTCTACTAGATGTGCACTAGGAAGGGACCCCTTATTTCCTCTTGTCTGGCTTCCTACATCATCTTGAAATTCCAGTTCTCTCATTTAGCACTAAGAAGTGCTGGTGTTAGCGTACTTTGCCCATATGGCAAGCAGTTTGGGAAGCTCATTATGTTTGCTTCTTCCCATAATTCACTTTGGCAAGGATAGCTGGGCTTCTCTTGTGCTCTTATATAACTGCACATGCCTCTGCTAGAAGTCAGAGTATTGGTATTCACTTTATTTGTCGGAAAATACAGCTCTGAGAGTCAAAAGTGACTTCTAAAAAATGTTTTGTGGAAAAAAGTAATTTTGTTAATTTTTTTTTTCTTTATAGCAAACTTTCTACCTACAATGATTTCTGTGCAGCTTTAGCGGACTGCTCCAGATGTTACATCTTATTTTTAGCCCTGCTAAACAAATACCAGAAGCAGCAGGTCAGTTTTCATCTCTTGATTTTTATATATTAATCCTCTGATGTGTCTGTGTATTATTGTGTATAAGCTTGTTTTCCATGTCCTACTTTTAGGCATTTACCAAATAAAAATTTTAAATGATGGTTGACAACATTTCTAAGTAGTAAATAATTGTAATGAAATAATTTAGATTAAAAATTCAAAGCAATACAGAGGACAGTTGATTAACTTGTTTATCCATGTGTAGAAACAGTCCTTTGAGTACCTAATTTTTTTCCTAGTTTTAAGAAATATTTTTTAAAGCAGAAACCTATTTGAATATTTAGTAGTAGGAAATTGTTGGGCTTCCTCCTGTCCTCCTCACCTGCAAAAGAAGTGTGACTTCTGTAGAGCTAAGCAATGTGAAAGCAGAGAAAAATATCTTCCTCGCTGTCATGTGAAAAGGGGAGATTTACTCAAACCCTTTGTGTTTGATTAGTCTGTCAGAGCCCCAGGAAAGCCGTGGCCCTTGTGCCCAACCAGTTTGTCAGTGTCCCATTATGGGACTCTTCACTGAGCAGTCCCTCATGATCCACTGACTTATTCAGGGTCACACACCTAACAGAGAAACCTCCTCTTGGGCCTCCTCCTTTACCCACTGCAGGCAATGGGCAGTGCCCTTGGAGAACTCACATTAGCAGTTTGCAGAATAACACTTTATTCATAGAATTGTGCAAGGCTAAGGTTTGAGACTTGCCAGTCATAGTATCAGACTACAAAAATATATTCAAAGCAATATACTAATTTAAAGCAATGTACTAACATGCTCTAATCCCCAATAAAAGCTGGTCTGAGACAATCATTCAGCATGTAGAGATCACATTTCTTACATAGTCAGCATCCCGGGGACAGAGAAGACAGGTTCAGCTTGTCAACTGATCCCAGAAGTTACAATGGAGTCTTCCCCCATTTCTCCCCATTCTTAACTCATTTTTTTGCAATATGTTTAGGTGGAACCTGAGTGGCTTTGGTAGTACCTCTTAATCAGTGAGGGTAGGTTGTACTAGGGTAGGGATATCTTAGGCTATCCCTTAGGATAGTACCCGAGATAACCCTGGGAGGGGGACATGCGTTAGTCCAAGTAGAATGATTTCATAACAGTTGCTGATTCAAGGCAGGACATTTTCCCTTATCTCCCTTGGTTTTCAGCTGCTATGGGGCTTATCAACTAGAAAGTATCACTGAGTTCCCTCCTCTGCAAGGGTTTCATCACAGTGCCTGGCCATGGTGTCTCCACTCAGCTCCACCCTCTGTTGGGTCCCCCTTAGATTGCATAGTGTGTGGGAGGTCAGATATGCTGACCATGTTTCATCCAGGGAGTACAACTGTATTTTTCCCTGTGACTTCCATACCATTATCTTCTTACCCTCAGTCATCTTCCCATACTCTCTAACTGTGTAAGATATCAACATGTATCTCTATTTTACCAGAGAAAACCACATGCCTGGAGGACTGCATTTGGGATGTTCATGTAGAAATAAATGCTTAGACTTTGTCAAAGTGCCTCATATCATGAGGTAAAATTCTGAGTGTAGTTGCTGCCAACTTTATTAGAACTCCAAGGGTGTTGCTCTATTGTCCTGCTGTATCACCGTGATCTTTCTTGCATTTACTGAAGCACCGGCTTCTCAGAGCTTGGTGCAGAATCCCAGTCTTACAGATTGATGCATTAGTAAGAGTGGAGTGCCCTATGTAGGGCAAATTACTCAGCTCTATTGACAGGTAAGTTTTAAGAAGAAAATAATTTTTATCAAAAGCATAGGTGTTCAAAGGTGGAACAAGGTTTCAAAACAAAGAAAATAATTTTTATCAAAAGGTGTTCAAAGGTGGAACAAGGTTTCAAAACATAGAATATTAAATTACATTAAGATCAGTCTTAAAAGTGAGGAACTTTCTTGGCTGGTCCAGCATCTAAACTAGTTTGAGATCATTTAGTTGTCCTATGCAATTTATCCCAGGGTTAGTAATTCTTGGGGATTTGTTGGAAGAAGGTCTTTTGTGCTGCTATCATTGAAGGGAGTTAATGAAGGTAACTAGATTGGCTATGCTGAACAATATTCTTTCTCCTGCCAAATGCAGAAATAATTTGTTCCTTTCCTGTTTACCAGCATCCCTGTTTTCTGTGATAATGCACATGGGAGAGGAACAAAGATTAAGTTGTTTCTCTTCTTCTAAATATCTGCTGATTAACTCTTCTGTAGCATATCTGAGTATTTCTAGGTTCAGGCTGCTCTTGCATGGTTTAGTCTTCAAAGACACTTTAGTAAAATACTATGTAAATAACATGAAAAATGTCAAAGGCATTTTATTTTTCTAGATTTATAGTTGTTCTTCCTTGTGACCATTGTATTAAAAACTCAACAAATTATGGAACCAAGAATAAGGATTTTTAATTAAGTAACACCTTTCTCCTAAACTTAATCTGTCATTTTAAGGGTAGCTTTTCCAGGTTCCTGAGATAATAGCTTTGTGTCATAATGAAATGTAGGCTCACATCTACCTCAAATTGTTTGTTATTATTTAGTATTCAGAATTTAGCTTCTTACTTGTCTGTTAAGTGGTCCTAAAATATGTCTTTCTTTCCAAGGTTAGCATTGCATTTTGTGTTAAATTGTCAGTTGCTTTATCAAAATACAAATGAGTAATGAAGTAGCTTGTATATTAAAAAAAACTTAGCTATTACATTGTTTTGATTATATATGCAATGTCTTCAGAATAATTATTTCTTACTGCAGTTTTGAAACAAGCATGGAATTGTCAGTTGTCAGCTTAGTGAAGCCCTGCAGAAACAAAAAGAAAGAGATAGATAATATAACACACCATTTTCTCTGTAGTATATAATAAACACCTGAGCTGTGAGGAGTGCAAATGTTTTTCCTGAGGTGTAATTGGCACCACTAATCTTTTTTTTTTTTAATGCCAACAGCTAATGAGTTACAGTATGAGTTGGTATGCTTTGAAAAGAAATGAGGTAACAGCAGTGTGAGTAAAATTGCTGTGGGAAGAATCAAAGAGAAGGAAAATCATCATTATTAAAGCATTAAAAATCTTCAGGACTAAAAACTGATATGTGAAGAAAGGAAGTGTGTGTGTGTGTGTGTGTCCGTGTGCCTGTGTGTGCATGTGTTTTTCTGGTTTTCCGGTTGCAAATTTTGTGGGATCAGGTTTGTTACTGGCAGTCATAGCAGCTAGAAACATACAGGGGAAAACATAGAGGAAAAACAGCATTCAGACTTTCTCAAGGGCTATCATAACTGTTACTTTAAAGGTAAGTATTAAATACTGTGAAATTAAAAATGGGAGCACTGGAAGTAGGATTATTTCCTATAGTAGTACACTCACACCACACACTGAGTCCCACAGTTGCAACCCAAATAGTCTCTGTTCTTTGCTCCACACTGCAGTTACAGCTCTTTTCTCTTTTTCCCTTTTTTTCTCAGCTCATTTTCTCTCTTGGGTGAAAGAGTCAGAAGGAATGGAAGAGTAATGATTTGAATCTAGGAAACAGACTTTTGGGGAAATTGAGTTGGCAAGACTTGATGTGTCATAGTCTAAGGTGGGAATACAGAAGACTGGAAAAGCTGAATCTTCAGGGCAGGGCTGGGGAAGTCAACTGGGCTTTTACACACTTCTGGAGTATGTGTTCATGGTTGGCTTTGGACCTTACTTGTGTGGAGTAACAAAAAAATCCTTGGTGGTTGCCACATGCTGTCAAAACTGTCAGAAGTGTTTGTGTAGAGCCTCTGTCTTGCAGGGTAAACTTTGCATGATTCTGTTTCTAGTCAGCACTGTAGACTTTTGCCCATCTCAAGAAAGCTTTTAGCAGTGTTCTGTTCCACTTCCCCACATCATTATCATCTCTAAGCTTTCCAGATAAACTGCATAAAGAGTGACTTTCTTGGGCTGTGGTTAATGTCACAAGTCACAAGCAGGCCATGCTTTTGGAACAGGGACATTGCCTAAATAGGACAGTAGCTTCTGTCAATAAGTCAGGCACTACCTGAGCTGAGGTGGCATTTTGGAGCCCTGCCAGCTTCCGTGTAATGTTTTATCAGTTAGGAGTCTATTTACAATCCTAAGAGCACAAACACAGGGTGTGATACTAAAATTTGTATAGAAGCAATCTTATGCCTGTTGTATAGAAAAGTCCCCTTACACTTTAGCATATACTAATTTTGAAATTGGGAAGCATTTGTTTAAGAATCTGACATCACTGGATGCAGTAATTGCCTATTCAGCAAAATAATAACTACATTGGATCACATGAACAGTTCATCCAGTCTGCTCCTGATACTCAGCAATGGTGAGATTCAGATGTCTAGAGAACAGTAAAAATGGGGCAGGCATGTGTGATACTTCCTGTGTGTACTCACCAAACCTCCAACTCCTTCCAGTTTGGAAACACCCTCAGCCAGCTTTGTATGAAACAAACCTCAGCTAACTTATTTTCTATGAAATTCTACAGTCTCTCTTCTACCCCATATAAAGTTTTAATCTGTTAAAGATCCGTTGACAAGGAGTTGCATAGCAAACAACTCCTTTTGCCTATTTTGAATTTGGCCTTTACTGTCTTTATTTGATGCCTTCTGGTTCTTGTATTGCAAATGTGGTGAAGTCCATTGTTCATTTTCACACCTCCCTTGATATTCTAGATGTTTATCCTACCCTCTTCAAGTTACCTCTTTTCCATGCTGAAGCATCCTTGCTTACTTAGCCCTTTCTGATAGACTGTTCCATGCCATGGTGTATCCATGTTGCTTTTCTCATAACATTTTCCAGCCCTGATTCCTGTAGCTTTTTTTTTTTTGAGAGGAGGAAACCAGAACACAGCACTTCAGATGTGGCCATATCATAGATTTACATGCCTGCATAAATTTATTTCCCAATAATTCCCAATACTTCATTTGCTTTCTTGATCTGTGATCACTAGACTTTGTCATTAACTCCAAGATTGCTCTATAGGTGGATATGGTTGGTTTAAAGGCTGTAATTTTATACATGAAGGTATGTTTGCTCTGTTGTTTTCCACAGATCATTTCATGTATAAATTCATGCATTTAAATTTCATCTGCTATTTTATTACCAACTGACTACAATTCTTTTTCAGCTCTTCAGTCAGCCTTCATCGTTGGCTTTTATCATTCCAATATGATATTTGGAATATTATAGTGAAATCAGTACATTCTTCCATATCACTGCTGCTGCCCATTTTCTGTGTTTATGGACAAAATGAATACAACAGATCCCAGCACAAAACCTTGGGAATTCCATTGGTCATCTTCCACCATTGCAAAATCTGCTAATTTACTCTGTTTTACATCCTCTAATCATTTATCTATACCGGGACATTCTCCCTTACAGCATGACTCCTTAGTTTCACTAGGATTTTGGTGAGTGACTTTGTTAAAAGTCTCCTGAAAGTCACATGGGTGGTGTCAGATGAGTCTTTTTTATGCATGTTTGTTAATCTCTTCAAAGAACTCAGTAAATGCGTAAGTCAAAAATTAGAAATCTTAAAGCTGATTGTGTTTATCTGGCTGTCCACTCATTTTTTATTCTTTTTTTGTGGTCTCTTCTAATGTATCTGGTCCAGACACCAGACTTGATTCTCACTTGGAATCTTTTCATGTTTGTTACAGTTTTAGGAGGTTGCATAGTGCTGTTAGTAATTAAGCTATTTAATTAATTAGTTCTTTTAGAACTGTTGGATAATTATCCAGTCCTGGTGATTGGTTACTCTTTGTTTTGTCAGTTTGTTCCTTAAAGTTGTTTGTAATCACTTCAGTTTTGGACAGATGGCTCTGGTGAGCCTTCCCTGGAGAATGCTGTCGCATTGAGATCTCCCAGTTGCTTCCAGAGTGGGCATGAATCAATGCAAAGATCTCATTTAGCTTCTCTGCAATGACATTTTCTTCTCTCTGTGCTCCCATTTTATCCTGATCATCAATTAGTTCTGCAGATTCTGGCAAACTTCCCAGTCCTGCTACATTTGAAAAGATTTGTTATTATTTTTGCATCTCTTGCATCAGCTAGAAGAACCGCACTCATTTTCAATTATAATTTGTACTGCTTTACCTGGATGATTTAGCAATCAGTTTGTCAGAAACAATTTATTAAATGAAGAGATGTTGCCTTGTCATCCTCTCTAAGGACATGTCCATATTTATCAGGTTCACTGTGCCTGGGTCTGCCCAGCTTCATTCCCAAAGGCATCTACCAGGTAGCGGCTCCCAAATCAGCTTATTGTCTTCTGTCAGCAAGCAGGCTTTTTCTTGTGAGACTGCTCTTGTCTCCCCAAAGAAAAAAGCTTGTTTCAGGGCTGTTGAATGTCCTTTTTGCTCTTAGGAGTGGTGCCATGGGGAAGGTTGTTACAGGTGAGGCCTCTAACTGTAGGGAATTTTCCCTTCAGTTTTCTGTACAGTGTTTCTGGCTTTATTGATTAGGCAAAGGCTTATCTGCATGCAGTGACTGGTCTTTCTGGTTGGTATTCTGGTTAGTTTATGGATAACTCTGTGATGGGCTCCCAGGAACCCACCATCTGTCTGTTTCAGTCAGTCATAAAACATAGGTATGTAGTGCCCAAAAGCAACCACAGTCTCTTCCTTAATGCAGTGTAGTGCTGCACCTGTGTTTAGTTCAGGTACACATTTGCCTTTTAAATACTTTGAGAGCATTATTGGTATTCTGCTCAGTGCCATCACAGTCTTCTGATACCAAAGGGGTTTTTTATTATCATTGTTGTTGGGGGCAATGGTGCGTTTCTGTGTCCACTGCTTGCTTCTAAGTAAATGGTTATCCAGTGCTGACCCAAGTGTTCTTTGTGTTTGGTTCCTCAATTTTTCCTCTGTACCATCCCTCATTTGGGCTGAGGACAGTTGTTTGGGTGACAGCACGATACGTCATGTCAGAAAACGGATCCAGCTTCCAATAACCCTAAAACTGAAAAAAAGAACCCCAGTTCTTTCCTGGCTGTCATCTGCATTGCTTTCCTGTCTAGTTTGTTGAACAGCCATAGAAATGCTTCCTTGATCACAAATACTGAGGCAGCAGCGTGGGAAAGAAACTCTGCATGGAAAGGAGATTGAGTGCTGTTTATGCCACTACTTGTGCTGAAATGCTGGTCAAGGTAACCCTACAAAGAACTTGCATCAATAATGTGGTTCTTATCTCCTACAGTTACTAGTACATGTTTTCAGTTGTATTCCTTCTCAGTGTAGCCCAACATTATAATAGTGTCTAGGACAATTTAGAAAAGGAAATTGATCATTAAAGGAATTGATCATGATTGTAATTGATCATTAAAGAGCAAAAAATACAAAATTTTTCCAGTGTGTTGTGTGTGTACTTGCATATTCATAACTGATCATTCATTTTCTCTGAATTTGCTTTTTTTTTTTCCAAGAGGGAAGTAGCAATTCTAGGATAGATATTCTGACAACTCTGAAGGAATTTCCCTGCTGATAAATGTTAATAACTACAGAAGGTCACTCTCTACAGTATGATTTCTGACTGTGTGCTGAGCTGAAAAATGTATGTGCATCTTCCTAAAATTTTAGTTGTGATTTTTTTTTTTTNAAAAATGTTAAGAAGAGTGCAAAATATTTGACCTGTACACTGAGTGTAAAATTATCAGAAATGCAGCATTCAAAGTTTGTAATGAACCAGTCTTCATTGGCATACATCATATAGAAACCTGATGTTCTGATGTATCAAAAGATACATGTGAGTGTATGTCATTACTTGATAGGTAAACAACAGAATATCAATAATAATAATAAGATATTACTGCTTGGTGAGGTACACTGTTATTAAAATATGTTATTGTAGTTTTTGATTTAATTTCTCTAAACGATGCTGAAAGCTTGGGAACACCTGTAAAAAAAGCTAAAAGAATTCTTAGAGTTAAAATGCCCCAAGGAAATTAATTTATCCATGACAAAGGTCAGACCATTAGCAAGCTCCCTATTAATAGAATCTGCACAAGGAAGACATTTCTGTTAGTAGACCAGTCTTTAATTTAGAAAAAAAGAAGAGCTGGTAAGAAATAGGGGCTAAAGCTGTTCAAATTTCAAGTAGCAATAAGAATAAAGATTTTAAACAGAGAGATCAACAGTCATTGGAGCAATACCATGGAGGATATGGTTTTCAACTTTTTTTTTCAATTAATTCAATTTCTGAAATACTGTTTTTTAAGAGAGCCTACACAGCTTTTCATGAAATACTCTTCTTGTGACAGTGTGCTTGCTTTTTTTCTTTACTTTTCCCAGGTCTCCAGGTGTCCACAAACAAACCTAAGCACAAGTTCTTGATTGCTGAAATTCACTAAGTGCAAATGAACCCTTTTCTGAAAAGTTTAGCTGAACAGATGAAATTTTGGGATGTAGAAATTATTGGGTAGGGTCCTATGGTGTGGATACACTGAAGTATAATTACATTTTACTAATGATCTCTCCTTCTCGTCAAATGCATTAATATTTGGGGGAGAAGGAGGTTCTCTTTACTGACAAGGTACTCCCTGCTGTCACTGTGGCAAAACTTCTCTCTGCTCCTTATTTCAGATTACTTAATCAAGAGGTTCTCTATTTAATATTTTTGATACTTCCAGGGTGTTCTACATAACTGCCCTCTCCCCCTTTTTTTATTCTTTAAATTGAGTTTCATATTGTGACAGCTGTCATTTCTGGGGTTGAACAGAAATTTTTCCAGCTAGAATGTCACTTCAAGATGAATCTTTACTGTATTTGGAAGAGACTAGCTCTGGGTTAGTCTAACCACAGTAATTTTGCCTATAAGTAGACTATTAGACCCTGCAAAGAAAACCCTCAAATTTTCTTTCCAAGGTGCATAATGAAGCAGAAATACAAATTTGGAAGTGAAGTGTAAATTAAATTTGAATGAGAAAGCAGGGCATGTGGTAGAATTTTGACTAACTCCACTGAAATTTGTGTAACATGGAAAGCAGATTTCATTTACAGCTGATGATTCAATAGGAACTCAGCTGCTGGCATCTGACCTTTTGTTTTGTACTATCCCCCTCATTCTGAGGGCCCAGACACCAAATAAAGTAACAACAGGTACTTGGCCAGCATTCACAGGTTCGAGATGGGACTGTCCTTCCTTATTGACCTTGTTCTAGTTAGAAACTACTGACCTAATTTGCTTTCCTTCCGTACTGATAAGGACACCTGTACAGTCTGTATCTGTGCTCATCATGCTTACACTGAAAGGCAGGTGCATTTGAATTGCCAAGATAAACCGGTGTCAGGTTCTGTGACTCAGCAGGTACGTGGGGTGCCTTTGCTACTAGGGCAGTGCAAGGAAGAGTTTTAAAAGCAAAAAAGTCTTTCACATCCGTGATGATCAAGTGTTTTTGTTTCAGTTGCCAGAATAATAAGAGTTAAATGCTGATGGAGTATGTGGTGCAATTACCACCTCAAAACTCAAAATATCACGGTTTCTTCACTGACAGGAAGCAAAGAAAAAAATCTTCTCAAGCTTTTCTTGATTTGTTTGTTCAAATTTATTTGTGTAAGTGAAGCTGTGTGCTCTCATATATAGCCTTCCACTCAGGTTTGAGTAAACTCTGTGTTCATCATGTCTCACATGAATGCCTCACTATAAAAAGATTAAATAACTGAGTGTAATTCCTATATTTAATCTAGTTTGTCTTTAGTGCAATACATGTTTAAACTTCCATAGGATATAAATCGATCTGATAAATATAGTTTTTCTGTAAGTGTGAAAGAACGTCTGAAATTCCATTCCATAGTTAATACTCCAAACATGTGGAAATGCACAGTAATCTCATTTATTATATTGATTTTTTGCTATGTACAGAAAGGTGCTATGTACAGAAATGTCCACGGGCCTTGCACAGGTTTAGTCTTGCGAGCAGTTTCAAAATATCGTGTAGCTTTACATGTATTTTATTACACAGCCATTCTAAGATGATGTTTCTTACTCTTCAAGTCCTTACCCATGAGCATTTAAAGAAATATAGCCAGAAATAATGCAAACCCTTGAGCATTGTACTACTCAGGAGAAGTTGTACAGCTTTCCTCTTTGACCTTGCTAGTTACATTTTCACTGGAAGATAATGCAGCTTTGATACTATTCTATTAAAGCCGGATGTGCTTAGCTAAAAAAGAAGTATTTTATAAGTTTGTTTTGCTGGGCTGTAGGTGGAAAGCACAGCTGAGATCACACTTCTCAAAATACCAGTTGATTGCTGTGTGGTACCTGTTTGTCTCTTTCCTGATTGGGTAGAGCTGTTGCTGGGCTGATACCATTTTGACCAAAATTAGAAAGTCAATATAAACGAGTCAAACTAGATTGCCTGCTTTTTTCAGTTCTCTCTTCTGATTCATCAGTTGTTTGTTTCAAATTTTTACAGCCTTTGTGAGTTGGGTGTTGTGCCAGCAAAGGTGAAAGCTCTTAGTGGTTAGTCTTTAAGAATATTCATAAAAAATTGTCTTGATGACATTTAGATCCTAACAAAATTGTGATGCCTAGTTAAAAAAAAAGTGGAAGTGGATCCTACAGAGTGATATTATTAAATACATGGATGTGAAAACAATTTCCTCACTTAGGAGACTGCTGCTTCGCATGTTGAGGCATAGGACTCATCTTCCTGAGAGGATGTTATTGTCACTGTCTTGTGGCAGAGGCTTAAGGCCTGAAACTTACTGATGAAGGCATGTATCAAAGGAGTTGCTGCCTCAACATCTTTTTTCCTTCAGTATTAGTTTGTATACTCTAACAAGTTAGACTGTGCCTGGTTAACTTACGTTACTAATACCAGGGAGAGTTAGAATATGTGTAAATATAATAATGATATTTGAAGAAAAACACTGTATGAATTGTTTAGCAAAATTCTAGGTTAGTGCAAGTACAGCAGGTTAGCAGCTAAAGGTAGATGGTTCTCAAATACTGAAGAAATGCTGTTACTTTACCTGCACCATTAAGTTAAAGCTCAGACTTTTTTTAAATTAGTAGATTTTGCTGCAAGTGATAGAGAGAAATGTTTTAAATAGTTTAAACTTGAGTTACTTTAGACTTTCAGAATTTATTTTTTTCTTGTCACATACTGGTGGGTAAGAAAAAGATGGGGATGTCATTGAATGCCATTCAGTTAGGATCCACTGAAAGGTTGTATCCCAGTATGTACAAAATGAAGGTCAGGCTAGAAAGTGCTTTAGGAGAGCAACTTGGTTAAATCATGACATCTCAAGATACCTTACAAAAATAGAAGATAGGTCTCATTCAGCAATGATAAAAGGGTAGGAGGAGCATTTAAAATCAGAAAAAAAACCCAACAGAGCACAATATGAGGTGCAACTACAAAGGGACATAAAAAGAAACAAAACTTTTTATAGTACAGTGAGAAGGCAACAAGAAAAAAATTGCTATGGTGTTCAGAAGTAGTTGAGCATTACTGGCAGTACCACTGTGAATAGTGAAGTGTGAAATGCCTTTTTTTTTTTTTTTTTGCTTTTTCTGAAAGGGTTACATATGACCAAATGAATAATCTCTACTTTAGCCTGGATTCTTTGGCCACTAAAAAACAAGCTGCAGCATATTAAATGTTGTCAAACCTGCTGATGAAATTTACCTTTTGGTGTTTACTCTGTTTAAAAGGACAGAAGGAGGATCCCAATCTCTGGGATTCTTGAAAAGTTATGAAGAATTGCAAGGTTGTGGGGTGCCTGTTTTTAAAAGGAGAAAGAGGAGCTGGGGAATGACAGACCAGTCAATTTAGATTATATTTCTGGTAAAAATCTGGAACAAATAATTCAGCTATTTGTAAGCAATTAGAATGAACAACAAAATGAATAAAACCTAGTTTGGATTTAACAGTTACAACTCAAGGGGAAGGAATTTAACCTCTACAGTTGTTACCAGGCATAGAAAAGGAAAGGTTGTGGTCTCTGCCCATCACAGCTGGCACTTGCTTACTTGAAAGATTAGTAAATTCTGGCCCATATGATTATTCTAGTTATATAAAGTGCAGTTTTAAGATGTTTTAAGATTACTGTGGGCTTGGTAAAAATAGATGATCCATACTAAGTATAGCCCATTAGTAATTACTCCAGTGCTATACTAGTTCTGTCAGATGTTTTTGATTTCTTCTGTACATCAGGTTATGAAAATTGGTAGCATAAAAAAATATTTGTAGCTGCTGTGTTTGGCATTCCTTCAGTTGTTCTGTATGTGCTGTTATCTGAATTGGGAAGCAAATAGAGTACTATCTTCTTTTTAAGCAGCTGCCACCTTCTGATATTTTCCATGTAACATGGTTTGTTTATTTATTTTGTTACAGGATTTGGTTATCCGTATCATCTTCATTCTTGGTAATTTAACAGCAAAGAATGACCAGTCCCGGGAGCAATTTTTTAAAGAAAAAGAAAGTGTTAACACCTTGACATCATTATTCCAAACCTACTATGAACTTGATTTGAATGCACTGACATGGCACCATGATAGAAAAGAAAAAAAACACCTAAAGTATCCTTCAGAAGCAGAAGATGTTCTGATAAAACTGATAAGAGTGCTGGCCAACCTCTCCATTCACCCTAGAGTAGGCGCAGCTCTGGCAGCTGCCCATCCTGTTGTAGGATTACTTGTTACAGTACTAGGTAATAAAATTTATGTTGTGTTTGTTATCTTCATTCAGCCTGTAAGGAGAGTCTAAGACTTTCCATTGCAAAAAAAAAACCCCGAAGTCAATTGGCCGATATTCAAAAACTGTTTTATGTAGGAGGCCTGCTTGAGACAGTGGAAGCATTGCTACTTTGCTACTGACTTTTCAGTATCTGGGGAAAGATGTTGTAGAAGTCTTTAATTCAGTGATCAGATTTGCAGATAGGATCATTAAAGATAAGAAAACAAATTTTATTTTCAACACATCTCACTGAGAGTTAATATATAAGGAAAGTTTGTTCTTATCAGGTGCTATATAGATGTGTTTGGTGGTGGTTTGGTTTTTTTTAAGGTTTGTAATTTTTGTGACTGTTTTGGATTAATTACTGTTTCAGTTCTCTGCACCCATAACTTTCAGCCTCTTCAAATAATTTTCACTTACTTTTTTCTTCCTTTTTCAGTCTTCCAACCTTTTATCTCTTTCAGATGGAAGAGTGTCTCCCTCCAAATGGAGGATTAGGACTGCAGTTCCTTTACCACTTACTGATCCCCTTGTAAATCTAATTACAGACCAGGGCTGGTCTATTCTGCCCATAACAGAGTTTAGCTGTGACAAGATACGTGTTAAACAGCTCAGTCTATTTTACTGTGTAATGAGAACATTAAATATTATGTTAAGATAATCATCTTGATTGTACACTGTCTTACCAGTCATGAGGGATGAGACAAGTCAGACTCACAGCTTGGTTCTGTCTCATGGGTTGAAACTGTCTTAATGTCTTAATGATTTTGTAAGTGCTTTTGACCTTCAAAGCTTCTTTCTGCCACCCTCTCCTCTTCTTGAACAGTCTATCAGTCAGTTTACTACAAAATGTTCTGTGTCCCCATGAACTTGCCCCTCTTTTATTTCCTTCACTCTTTTATTTTCTTCACTTCTCTGACGCCAGAGACCTCGGACAAGTAAGTCTTTCAGGCTTTTACACAGGTTAACATTCTGTCAGGAACTCTAAGAGAAAAATCTTTAAAATATTGCTGAAGGAGTTTTTTTCCATTTTTTTTCCTAGGTACCTGACAGTTCAGTATAATAGTCCTTGGTATTTCTTCATGTCTGTCACACAGACCTGTTTCTGCATGTGGACTCTCCTCAGTGCCATCTTAAAATGGCAAACAGGATTTGTATAATGTTTTAACTAACTAAATTTTAAACTAAGTTGCCTGAGTCACAATGGCTTCTGTAAATTAATAATGGGAAAGAATGGTTTTGTATTGCCATTTTTGGATCCTGTTAGATTCTGCCATGTTACTGAACCACAGGAGGTTTGTCTGCAGTAGTGGCCGTGTAAACTATTACTCAGTTTGCTTCTGATGCACTGCAAAATTAGATGCACGTGTGTGTTTATCTATATATGCATATGTTTGGGATTTTTTTACTCTCAGAATACAAGTCAGTTGATGCCTGTGAAGAGTTGGTCATCAATGCTGCAACAACAGTCAACAATTTGTCCTACTACCAAGTGGAGAATTCTGCAGTTCAAGACAAGAAGCTACACATTGCTGAAAGTAAGGACTTTTAAATTAGTACTTTTTGTATAGCTTTTAGAAAGCAGAAACATTTTGACATACAGAAAGTAAAGACACTGATAATGTTTTGTGGTATTATATTGCAGGAGTATGAAGTTCATAGGACTAAATTATTTCAATAACGATTTCCCTTCTTTTTTGAAAATAACAGTATGACTTACCTGGAAATAGTTGAGTTGTTCACAAAACCCCTTATTTTCCTCTGCAAAGGAATTTGCTGTATTGTTTTCTGTTCAGCAATTTTTGCTAGATTCATTCAAAATCCATATACCTGAACCAAAATAATCATGTGTCTTTTTCCTTCTAATCACAGTATGGCAAGAGGGTTTTTTTTTTCTTCTTGTTATTTTCTATACCTGTAAAATTATATTTCTGTCTGTTTCTGGCTTGTAAATCCATTGGCAATATTGTATTGAGTAATTCTCAATACAATATCCCCTCTGACATTATTGACAACAGTCAGTTATGTGTAGGAACTGTGGGACTATTGTGTTAATGTTGTACAAAAGGTAGAGAGGCTGTGCCTTGCACATCTCTCTATCTAAATAGACCAGACACTATGGAGAGTCAGAACCTGAAGTTTGCACAACAGGTAGAATGGGAAATAGGAAAAAATATCCTGGCTCTCAGCCCAGTGCCTGGGCTCATTGACATCATATTCTCTGTAGGTAACAGCTCTGCTGTTCCGTCACGATTCATTTTGTCACCTGTAAGCCAGCTGCCTCTTGTTGCTGGTTGGAAACAAATTACTCTTCTCCTGTCCTGTTTGTTGGCATGTGGAACTAGTCCCATCACCTTCCTGAAATGAGGAAAGAGGAAACCTTTTGATGGAAGACCAGCAGGCTTTCTGCTCCTGCAGGCATTTTGAGAATACTTGCTGTTTGATATGACTGATAGACAAAATCCCTTCAGATGTCTTTTTAAGACAAGTTCAAGGTGTGTTCAGTATTGCAACATCCAGAGGCAGAAGTCGTGAGAACAAAGCCAACCTCCCTTCTGTATTTTTTCTCTCTTTTGTTGTATGAAGGGCTAAGGGTTGACTTGTTTGAATCCTCTGTATGATGGACTGATTTCAGTGCTTTGCTTTGTACTCACAGAAGACTGATAAATGTAACTTCTGTAACATCACTCCTCTGCTGTGCACCAAAATCCTTCATGATTGTAGCTCTTCCTAGGAAGTGCTGAAGTTCTTATTCCTACTGCTGAAGCACACACTGATCATATGTGAAACTACTGAGCAGAAAAGCAGCAAGGAGGTGAATGCTTCAGATTTGGACAATATTAAGTAGCTGTTCAGAGAAAATGTGTTTGCTTGTTATAGCAGCACTGAGAGAAAACAGAACTAATGTCAGAAAACAATTTGAGCTTTAGAAGACATCCCACCATAAGACCATCTGTTCAGGATCTAAATCAATTCTCTTATATATTACAACATTTTAAAAGTTATGTCTTCCTGGATTTTCACGTGAGCCCACTCAAAACTGCACAGCAAAACTGGCTCCCATTATTACAACTGTGCTTAGATTGTCTCCACAACTCCTCATTTGTTCCTTTGCATTTAGTTCCCTATTGGAGCTCTTTGTTTTATCTTCGAAGCTGCACACAATTTCATTCTTGTTCTACCATCAGCTCACCCACTTTGCTGCCACCAGACAGACAACTGCTCCCATTTATTACATTTATTGCTGTTACTGTTTGCATTCTGATATTCACTGATAAAAAACCAGCCATGTATTTTTGATTTACAATTTTTATTTAATTTCTTTCCAAACCAACAGTGCTTTTAAAGCTGTTAATGAGTGACAATATGGATGCAGTTGTGGAGGCTGTCAGAGTCTTTGGCAATCTTTCCCAACATCATGAGATCCGTGACTTCATCATGCAGAAAAAGAGTGAGTTACTTTTGTATTTGTAGGAGTTCTATTTTTAAATGTCCATGGTTCTAAAAAGAAAAGATTGTTAATAAGCTGTCTCAGTTAAAGGGTAGAAGCAATCTTCCCTGATGTTTTGCAAATTAGGCAAACATTAGAATCCAATAATAGTCATTATAAAGACCATTTTATTTCAGTTTCATTAAAATGGAAATATTGGAGTAGGAAAAATATGCCATGGTACTTTCACAAAGGTAAATACTACAAAAACTCTGTTTTTCCTAAAGTTTCAAATTTGAAATTTTCCTTTACTCTTGTAGCTTTTCAGATCCTGCAGGTTAGTAGCCATAGGATATAAAATTAAAATCCAACTAAAATCTCATTTAGGCCCATAATCTCAGATTTTGGATTCCCATATTTGACAGCTTTTTAGCACTTTGTAACATGAGGCTAGGATCTGACTGCCTCAGCAAAGACCTCCTGTTTGCCTCGGGGTGAAGTAGGATACAAGTCTTCTCAAGTCCTTTTGCTTTGGGTATCTAAGGAGCTTTGGGGAAAATGGCAACTCCTTGTTATACACAGAAGGTGTGTCATCAGCTTAGATACCAGTTCACTGTTCTTTTTTTTTTTTTTTTCGGTCTGCCTCTTGGTGCTGAGAGTGAGGTGATCATGTCACAGTATGCAGCTCTTTATTCCGGGGGTGGCACATCACCATATTTGAAGAGAGGAGTGACCCTTAGTAGCTGGCTCCTGGTAAACAGCCTCAGTCAAAGGACTGAATTTTCCAGCTGGGAGAGACTGTGGTGTTGGTGTGCCAAGCTCAGGAATTGCTGAGAGGCTTTCTCTCAGTGAGACCAGCCCACCTCCCGGGCTGGGGCTGGCTCCACAGCTCCTCAGCCAGTGCCAGCAGGTGCTGCGGGACGCTGCATGTCTGTGCCTGGCTCCCACAGGAGCCCCAGGCTGCTGCACTTCTGCTGGACTTGGTGCAGCCTGGGGCAACCCTGCACTCACAGGGGAAAGAACTTCCCCCTCTGAGTGCCAGAGGCCAAATCCTTACACTTTCTGCTGACTCAGGGATGGAAAGGGGGAGTGATACCTTCAAGAAATAAGCTGCAATTCAGTTTGGTCGACTTAGCCTCTTCTGATGGGATTTTCACGTTTCTTTGGTGTATTTTTATTACTGGAATTTCTGGTTTGTTGTTTTGAAGGAAACTGGTGTTCTGCATGATGTTGCTCTGTCATGTGCCTGCTCTACAAATGTCACAGTAATATGCTACAAGGGTGAATTTTTGGATAGGGTATCCTGCATTTGATTGCTTTTTAATAAATCTGTTGTAATGCCACTTGTGTGGTAAATCCATCTTCCTAGTAATATTGTTTCCTTCTTTACAATCCAGTATACAAGTTCATGATTGCTTTGCTCGATTCCAAGAACCGAGAGGTCTGTTTTCCTGCCTGTGGAGTTCTGCTCAATCTCACAGTAGATGAGAACAAACGAGCTTTTCTGATGGAAGAAGGAGGAATTGGAAAGTAAGTTCCTGATTGTGCTTGAGGAAAGGCAATTTTGAGTAGTTTGGCCAAAAAGTTTCAGTTGTATTCTTTTTTTTTACTGGGCCAGTAGCATGTAATACAGATGTCAGCATAGTAGATACTTGGTATCTAAAGTTCTTCGAGAACAAACCTTTCATACCAGCCAGACCCCACAGAAAAGTCTCCCAAAGACTCTCTGTAATGTACACAGCAGAGGATACCATAGAAGAAAGCAGCTAAGGCCTGGCTTTGCAGCAGCTGCTTGTGCTTGGCTTAACTGGATCCTAGGTGGGCTGCAGTGAACAGCACAGTCAGCGTGTGCCTGGTGCAAGTGTGGAGGTTCTTCAGGAACTGGTATCCCACGTGGTCCCTTGCAATTTTTGTAACCACTTGGTTCTGTAGCGAAAACTACCTGATGTAGCCGAGCTCGAGCTTGGCAGAGAACCGCTCCAGAGTTCCTCTCCCTGGGACTTCAAGTTTAAGGCACTGTAAGGTTGTAAGGGATATTAGACCTTGAAAAACCACTGTGGATGCAACACTTGTGGCTTTGATGTTCAGATAATAGCGGATCCAGCTTAATTGGAGCAACATGAAAGATCATGTTCCTGTGCTTGTAAAGCAGTTGGTACAACCCACAGTTATGAAACAATATGCCTCACTTTGAAATGCTTTCCTGTTCATACATCATATAATTACTTTTTTATGCACTGTAAACAATGCATAGTCTTCTTGTCCTTCCTTCCCACGTTCTAGTTAACTTACAATATAAAGCTGGAAAATTTGAATGATAAATGTGAATAATTGAACAATAAATGTGAGAAATTTCTATTGTATAGAATATTCAGTAGCCTGTAGAATCATATAAATTCAGAATTTTCTATACCGTGCCTGAAAATTTGTGAGGGAAAGAACAGAAACCAATAACAGTATGGAATGAATCCAGAGAATTTGGAAGTGATTGTAAAGGAGATCATCCTGACTGTTCCAAACAAGCTCTATGGATTTTTGGAACTGAGGTTATTGTACCAATATACAGTGGCCCAAAGAAAATAGGGAATTAGTCTTTTCAGAGAGTTAAATTTAAAAAAAAATTATGGCAAGTTCTTTTGGCTTTTCATTAGATGCCTCCTGTTGTTCCACAATGGCTGCCTTCAGAGAGGAGGAAAAAAGCAAACCTCTTTTTGGGTGGTCTTCAATGACTGACATTTTCAGCCATACCTGAATATAGTAGTTATCCTTCACTACTCAACAGATTATAAATCTCTCTGTGAAGTGGAGAAGTGAGGGAAAGAGGGGTTCCTAAGGTTGAAGGACAGCAGAGAAGGATTACTGTTGGAGAGGTCACCAGGGACAGCAGGTGGAAGAGGTTTACTTGTGCAGCCGCAGGACCTGGGAACTCTGCAGTTTGGAAATGGGACCTCTGGATAGCTACTGTGTGTGAGCTGGTGCAGGCAGAAAAGGTACAGCTTCATTTCAGAGTCCTGTGCAGGATCCAGCCTGCATTTGGTGTCTGCAAGGAAGGGAGATGGGGAGAAAGGTCTGGAACCTAATGGTCCTTAATAAAACAGGCATTTCTGAGAGGAGTCCCTTGGGAGTACAGGCTGAGGAAATGCAAGAATGGGTGAGATCAGCAAAGTTATGAGACTTCGCTGAATGTGAAAGGTGATTCTTTGATCATGGAAGTAGCAAATTCCTTTGGATTAATTTTTTTGGTGAGATGATCTGATGTGTAGTAAGATGGATATTCTGACTGAAGCTTTTTCTGCATTCCCACCGCCTTTTCCAGATGAATCATTGGTGCCTGATAAAGTTTGGCTTGGATTGCAATCTCTGCTTTAGTGGTAGCCACAGATTTGGGACAGTCACGTATTGTAATGAAATTTGATGGAATTTTAGTGTCTTTGAAATAGTTACATTTGCAGGGTATGTGAGTGAAATTGGTCAGTTGGGTTAGAAGGTTACAGAGGATGGGCAGCTGCAGGCAGGCACACACATGTGTAGACAAAAGGCATGTCCACATCCTTGGGGAACTACACTAAATGGAAAAGGGGAAGTTACTGAGCAAGAAAGTAGCATCTGAAATTTATTAATGTAGAATTTTCCTGCAAACTTCCATGGAGCTTGCTTACACTTCTAGACTGTCAGATTTTGAAGAGCTCATGAGAAAATTCCGTGGGACAAACCGCTGGTTCTGTTTGGTCCCGACAGGTTGGTTGACTGCCTCCAAGACTTCGGGCCAGCAGACTGGCAGCTCTCGTGTTTGATCTGCAAAACCCTGTGGAACTACAGCGAGAACACGGCAGGCGCGGCCTCCTGCTTCGGAGCTGACAGCAGCACGCTGCTGACGCTGCTCACAGCACTTCTAGGTGAGACTCCTAGGCTTGGTCTCTTTTCCTCAATAAAAGGAACTGAAGGAGCAAAATCAAAGCAGGATTTGTTTGGGTGGGAAGTCTGTCCTGTTCAGTGGCTGGCCAGTGTGGACTGTCCAGCAGCACAATGGTCCCTGTGCAGCACACACTGGGCCCCCTGGGGATAGTGGCATTTCTGGGCTGTAGCAAGCTAACTTCGCTGCCTGGCCACCTTTCTTTTCTCTCCATGGTCTCCTTGTGGGCAAGGGCAGCATCCTGACAATCTCTCTTCTGCTCCCTAAAGCCAGGAAGGGTGTGCTTATTGCTCCATAAGGCTGAAAAGTTAATGTAAGGACCTTGATTTGCTTACTCAGTGGGATCTTTTCATCTGGCCATTTACTTCTGCTTCAAATTTTACATAGTTTAGTGGCTTTGTAATAGTCCTGTAGTCGATACGTGTGATTTTCCTCCTTTAGTTTTTGAGCACTGCTTTGCTTATGACTTTATTTTGGGTAGGTCATTTGCAATTATCTTTAAAAAAATCTTTAAAATATAAATCAAATTGAAGGAAACTAACTATGTTTGATATGGTTTTAATTGGAAATTCATTAAAGATGTATACTTACTTACTGTCAGACCCAGACAGAACAGGAGATCTCGTGGTATCTTTTGTTGTATTGTGTGGATTTCTTTCCAGTTACAGCAGAATTACTGATATTTGCTACTGTAATAGTTCCTTGTATTACATTCCGTGCTATGATGGGCTTTATCTTAATGTGTGCAGTAATTCCATCTATTTATCCAAAAATAGCAGTGTTTCAAGGTTATTACTGCACTTTTTAACATTCTGCAAGAGACCTGCAAACTTTACAGCCACAATCATGCTTGACTTTTCTGGCACGCACTGTCTTTGTTTTAGAAAGTACGTGCTTATTTTTTCCTCTGCATTTAACACTGCTTATTGAAGCAATTGATTTGACTGCAGAGTCCAGGCTGGATAGCAATTGTAACTCTCATTGAATAGTATAGCTCTCATCAATTGGAAGTTTATGTACAATTTCAATTGCAGTTACAGCTGTGATTGTAATGCAGCTGTAATGGTAATTAATTAGGAATAGGGCAGAATTAAATCAGAAGGCCAGTCATTCTTCACGCTGTAGTAAGAAGAGGAGCTGTAGAAAAAGCACATCTTATTCACTGGGTCTGGTTCCTCTGTGTGCAGAGAGCCAACAAATCTTAGTAATAGCAGCTGGTTAATATTGTCCTACATCTTCCTCCTCCCATTGTGTCCAGTAACAGCCTTGAACCGTCATTGCTCTGATTCTATCATTCAGGAAGCAGGAGGCAACTGCTGACAGCCAGTGAGCTGTACTTGAGCGTCAGCACACCCTCAGGAAGCGGAAAAAGTGGAGCATGGCACAGCAGACACCTCGCTTCACCTGCTGTGCTTGGCCTCCTCCCCTTTATTTTTCCCTCCCCCATCTGGCACAGGATGACAAAAGATACAAGGAAGCAAAAGGGAATGGAAATGGCCTGGAAGGATGTGCCCAAGAGAAAGGCTGGACAAAGGGCACTATTTGTTTTTCTTTTTCCCTGCCTTATCCCAGCGGCCTGGGATGCAGTGGCCCTGCTTTCCAGTGGCACTTGTCATTCACCTTCTTTCAGCTGCTCGAGTTTCATGCCCCTCTGCTGGCTCAGAGCTTCTGGAGGCTGCTGTTCCCAGGCCCCTGGCAGCAGCTTTGCCTTGGCCCAGGCCCTCAGGAGCAGTGGTGGACATGAGCTTCTGTCTTGGGAACATTCTTCTGTTTGGTCGTTCACTGGAAAGAAAGTTTCTCCCTCTCTCTCCAGACTTTTTCTTGTGCTGACTTTTACCTCACACTATCAATTCCAGGAGGTTATTTTGGAATCTCAGTCCATGTGAACTCGTACATGACATGACAGAGCTTCCAGGGCTGCCAGCCCCTGTTTTGCTGGTGTTTCAAGGATGGGCAGCCCTTGCAGACTGCAGGAGTCTGCGCTCCAGTCTCCAGTTTCCCCCACAGTATGCAGGCCCAGTGTGTTTGTCTTGTTCCTGGGCTTGGAGCCAGCACATATGCTCTTTGGCCAGGACCCAATATTGCTGGTTTTTCAGGAGAGTCGTGGGAAAATTAAATTATCTGAGGATGCACAGCTTGCATGCGGAACACTGATCCTCGCTGATCCACAGCGTTACTCACGTTCTGCTTTGGGAAATTTGCTGTTTCAGTTCAACACTTCAGCTTTGAACTGCTTCTGACCCTTGTTCTTGTAGGCTGGAATTCTTGACCTCAGTGATTCCATAAATATTCAGTTGACTTCTGGGGAGCACAGCTGTCTAATAAAAGGGAGAAATGCCTCTCACTCTGTGTTTGAACAGAGTTAATCTGGGTAGTTTAGGCAAAGCAATTCTCCTTGAAAACAAACCCCATAATCCTTTATTTTCCACTTCAGGGTCTCTGGGTTCTCTGCTGCTGAGATGGATTTTAGGTATGTTGGGTTATTGTGCCATTGATAGAACAAGAGCTAATGGGCACAGCTTGCAATAAGACAAAATTCCAATTAAGTGTTAGGAAAAGAGATTTCCATCGTGGCAGGAGTTAAGCACTGGAACAGGCTGCTGTCCTAGAAGGTGTTCAGAACTCAACAGTACACAGACTAGAGCAAACTGATACATGGTGACTCTGCTCCAGAGGTTTTTTCCAACCTAAATTATCCTATGACATCATCAAATACAGATTTGATGTCAGAGGCTGGATTTTATCTCTGATTACAAGTTTTCTTCCTGCAGAGATATGACATCCTTCTTGAAAGAATGGGTGCTCTTTTTATCTTTATTTTATTACCGAAAGACTCTAAATGTCATCTCCTTACGTAGAACCCCTTCTGGAATCTTTCTCACAATCAGACTCTCTTTAATTTTGGTAGTTGCAGTGTAGTGGCACAGGAGCCAAGTACTGTTTGCAGTTACTGGTAACTTTGTGTGAGCTGGAGCCCATCTCCACCCAGGAATGTCATTTCCTCCTTCATACCTGTCTCAGCTCAGGCCATCTGATCTGCACAGGCACCTTGGCATGCTTTTGGATGGGAATAAGTGCTGTTGGAGCATCTCTCTTCTACATAAAGTTTGACTTTTTGACTTTCCAAAATGTGGGTAACTGAAGTTTCTCTTCAGCCCCAAGTTGCCTTTACCTGCTGTGACTGTGCAGTAAGCTCCCTTACAGAGTTATTTATTCAACACATTGTGAATCTGGTGCTTTTTTAGTGTAGGCCAAGGGTTAAGTATTGCCCATTTGGAGCAGGATTCTACCTTCATTTTAGGTCTGTTTATGGCCTAAAGGCTGTCAAATATCCTTCTGTTAAACTGTGTGAAAACATTTGTTTAGCATTATCAGTTGTGTTTGTGGATTCCTGATTCAGGAGAATGCTTCTGGTTGCAAACTGATTTCTGTTTTCTCTAAGAGTTTGTCTCTTTGCCACATCCAATGCTAAGCAAAATGGAGGGGAAAAACTGACTGATGACTTCCTTTCATTCCTAACATTGTTTTTAATAAGGACTGTCCTGTTTTTTTTATTTTTGAAATTTGTGAGGAAGGGAGGGCATCAGTAAATACAGTAACTAGTGTGGTTCAAGTTCCTTCAGTGTAAGAGTAGATAGAGTTTGAAAGAGTCTCCAGATTAGCAGAGCAATTTGGGACAGGAAAAACGTAGTTGTAGTTAGATTAATGGATTGCTTACCTCAGCAAAATTGCTGTGGGCAGTATTAAACCCTGGGTACTTTTCCAACTGACAGTCACAGTAAATGATCAATCTCAGAGACAGTTTTTTTTTTCCTCAGACAGTGATGCTTAACTTATCTCAAGTGCAGTTGTTTTTAAGCCATCAGCATACACAGCTGGTAAGCTGTATGTGTAACATAATACATAGTTGAGTATATTTTTATTTGGAACTGATGACAGTATTTTCCTTGATTACAGATGAAGAGGTAGAGTTGGAGTGCAGCCTTGACAGAGATATAAAGGACTGCCAAAGAGTGTATTGGGAAAGAGAGTTCAAACCTGTGGCAGAAAAACTTCTTGACAGAATCCAAAGCCATCCCTCTTCCAGCTGAGTCTATCGCTCCATTTTAATCAGTCGGGTTTTTTTTGTTGGGTAAATTGTATATTTCTAATGGTACATTGCTAGTGGTAAGCTTGTTGAAGAACACGACTATTTAAAAAAAAAAGTCAGAAAAACCTGGCATTTATGTACTGGATGCTATCTTTTGGAGAACTTGTGTGAAATTTTTTGCATGTGTGATTACTTTTTACAATATATTTGAGCTGATGAAGCCGCTGTTCAGTGTGACTTGTTTAGTAATTGCATTGTTTCTTGACTGGAAAAATGAAACAAAAATATTTGCTGAACTTCTAATTTTTAAAAGGTAAGTTATGAGTGAGTACTTGGACCTCTGTGGTACCAAAAACGCTGTGCAAACGGGTGTTATGTGACAGGAGCCACATCTCATCTACAGACTTGGACATGCTTTTAGCTTAAGGAACTTCTGTGACAGAGTAACCCAGTGCTGTTGGGGCATTGCCCTGTGCTCCTTCATGAGCTTCACTCTGCAGATCGAACACTATTGGTGGTCAGGGAAAGTCATCCCCCCTTTCCTTGGGACATCCCCCTTCCTTCTGACACTGGGGGCTAGGGTCTAGGGTATCCCAGCTAACCCAGCTGCTGCCTTGATGCTTGTGGGATGTAGGTCCAGCTGTGCTCGTCTTTCTTGAATTGGGACTTCACATCTTTAGGCAAAACACTCATATCTCTGATGTCAGAGAGGATTTTCCCTTCTTTCTGTTGGTCCCACACTCCCAGGAGCCACCTGTGTGGCTCTGCTTCTCAGATTTCCTGGCCAGTGGTCTCGCCTGAACCTGTGTCTCCATCTGTGGGGCCATAACAGGCCTCTTTCTCCCTGTTCCTCCTGATTGCTGCTGGTTTGTTCATTGCTCAGTTTTCATCCTTCCAGCGTGTAACAGTCCCTGCTTGTAGCCCATGGATTAGCTCAGCAGGCGCATCACTGGCCTTGAGCGTTAACAGCCCAGTTGGCCACAGCGAGCTTTACAGACCTGACCCATTTCTCTCTCTCCTGACCCCAGACTGCAGAATAAATGGCTGTGCAGGGGCTGCGGGGCTCCTGCTCCCGCGGGCCAGCAGCGTCACGCTGGGCCGTGTGCAGCAGGAGCAGCTCCAGCCTGGCAATCCTGGGAGAGGCTGGAGGAATTTGTTGGGAGGCAGCGATTCAGAGCTCCCTCAGTGCACCATTCTCTCTGCCTTGGTAGTGCCCAGACCTCTGCTTCCAGGTGAGGAGAGGAAGCAAGGAGGCTGGGAAGTAGAGCCATGGTAGAAGGGCAGAGAGACTTCTTTCCTAGTTTAGATTCCTGCTTTTACGGGGCAGGGAAAGGGAGATTTCATGGTCCAGGTTTTGGGAGCGGTGAGGAAGAAACTTCAGTGAAAGTGATAAAATTTGCTCCATTCTTTGTGTCTCAGCAGCTCAGGTGTTACTTGTGCCCAGCAAGGCTCAGCCCTGCTTTGGGAGCTTGTGTGGTGGCAGCCTCTGTCACAGCAATCCACAGGAGAGAAGTGCTCGGCATTCAGTGTGGTTTGGCTCCAACAACAGCTCTGCTCAGCTGAAAAATATCTCAATTATCATCCCTTCTTTTGACATTTTAATTTTAGCTGAAGCTGAAGGGAAGATAAATAGCTTCAATGTCCCATTTGTTTCTGGGAGAAAAGAATTTGGTTTGAGAGAATATTAAAGAAAGGAGGATGGGTAAGTAGTCCCTGTGGGGAAGAAGCTGGAGGCATTTGTTCCTGACATTTGTGTCACAGCAAGGCAGGCAAACACCCGGCTGTGCAGGGCAGGGTGGGGGCACTGGAAACGGCCCTGTGGCTGAGCCCTGTTAGCAGGACTGATCAGAAATGACAAGGGCCGAGTCTCTGTCAGAAGGCTGATGGCTGGCTCAAGTCAAGGTGCTGCTTGGGCAATTAAGATTTGTTCAAATACAACACTAATTATGTCAGTTATTACTGATCAAGCTGTAACCAAGAGCCTGAAGCACTGTGCCTGCAGCACAGGGCAGAGCTGGGGATCCTGGGGCAGCTACCTTGTGTGAGCTCTGGCCTTTGTACAGGAAGAGGCACATTCAGAGGAGCTGGATTGAGGGGAGAGGGTGGCACAGGACTCTTGAGCACCCCTCCGGCCGAGCTGTACCAGCCTCTGTCTTTCTCTGGAGAAAAACCGGTGGGTAGTAAGAAGCAGCCCCAGAATGCTGGATTGCAGGTGTGTTCTTAAGCATCATTTACCATTTGGGTATCTCTGCCACAGACCTCAGTGCAGCAGCTCTCTCATGTCCAGGAGCCCCTTCCTGTTCTCCCTTGGGGAGAGCTGCCAGCACCACAGCTGAGGTACACTAGAGGCTGCTGCCCTTCACAGCCACAGGCTGGGGCTCTGCCGGAGCTGCCGGGGAGTACCGGACAGGGAGTTGGGATTGCCTGCAGGTTGTGGCTTGTGCTCTGATGGCAGCTGTGACCAGATGAAGCCACTCACACAGAGCCCCTGCAGTGTTTACTGCTTGAAAAGTGAGAGGGCACTTGGATGTGGCTGGAGAGCATAGGATGGAAATGGCCAGTTTAGGTTTCTTGGAAAAATTCACGTCTACCTTTGACCTCAGAAAGCACCTGGAGACTCAAGCACTGTAGGAACTGTTCACAGACTGGAAAGGCACAGCTCAGCTGTACAATGCCCTTAAGACAGGAAAGTTTTGCTCTGTTTTTGGAACATTAAAAATCCTGTATTTTCAGTTAAGAGGAAGCACCAGATGCTTCCTGTTAGTCACAGTTTTTGACAGTTTATTAATCTTTCTCTCCTAGATCTTTTTAGATATTTTAGCCTCTTGGACTGTACACTTAAAACTGTTCTCAGCAGGTTCTGTAGAGAGAGAAACCAGTCTGAGCTGAGACCCAGGCCAGAGGACAGAAATTAAACTGCTTATGGGCTTGGGAAAATCCATTTCACAGAACCACAGAAAATCATAGAATCAGCAGAGTTGGAAAGGACCCATCAGCACAATCGAGTCCAACTCCTGGCCCTGCACCAGACACCCCAAGAATCACACCTTGTGCCTGAGAGCTTTGTCCAAATGGGTGAAAATATCAACAGTACAGAAGAGGTGTTCCCACTACAGTTAGTGAAGCTCTAGCTCTGTTTTTAAACTTTTCCTCCCACCATTTTAGACTCAGTTAAAAAATTCATGGCTTATGATTTTAACTATGTTTGCTCAGTTACTGTTTCAAACATTTTAAATGGTCTTAGAACCAGTAAGAACAGAAACTTAAAAGTTAAACCACACAGAAACACCAAGAGAAAAAGTTGTTACCTTTATTTCAAAAATACCAGTAATACTGACAAATTTAAAAAGCAATTCACACGCATACAAAAGTATTCATGTGTTCTCCAAAACCACTGTATATTAAATGTCAGCATTTTAATCACGTTTTGATTTACTAAAAATAGATGTTTTTTAGCCTAGTTATTTAAGCAACTGCAAAAATCATTAAGACCAGCATTGGGCATGTAATACAGTAGGACTGTTTGGCAGTCTAGAACAACATTCCCACACCTTTTCCTAGCTCCTTCTTGGTTCATCCATGAAAAGGAGGACAAGAAGCTACTCAGCACTTTGTGTAGGTTAAGAAGCTCTGAGGACTCCAGTCCCCTTCTTTCCATAGGAAGACCATTGCACTTCGGAGCTCACGAAATAATGCTGAACAAACATCCTGTTTTTAAGGCTAAACTAGTTGAGAAAATTGACTGCTATCTTTCAAATTATCAGTGTGGACAGAAGAGGTTTAGTTCTGATTAAACAGGGGAATCTAAATAACAAGGCTTTTTTGAAACCACACACAATAAAGGCTCAGACAATAGCAGTGCTCACTTTCACTTCTAGCTCAACTGGAACAGCCTGGTTCTGTTCACTCCACCTGCACAAATAGCAGCATCAAGATTTTCTAAAATTACTCTCGTAGGGAAAGCAAATGTCATCAAGTCCCAGTTCTTTTCGCACTCCGACTCCCGCAGTATTTGCCTTAACACAAGATCTATGTATCTATGGTTTGCTATATTGCCACAAGTTCAGAGAATGTCCCGGGCTGTCTAAAGCCAAAATACCATGAGCAGGCAGCACTTCTGCACAACCCTGTCTCTCAACTGCCAAGCGTTCGCTGCCCAGTGGCAGCAGTGATATTCCAAACATGGAAATAGCTGAAACTAAAGGAGTTATGGCACAATGGGCATCTTAACTTATAGCTACTGTTGGTCCTGAGGCTTCGTATCTTCCTCTGCCATACTGCAGCTGCAGAACATTCCAATGTCGACAGGCAGCCAGAGACATCAGGTCATATAGCGAGTAATAGCTCTCAGAGCATAAAGTAGTTCGGCTTGCATCCGAGCTTCTACCAGAAGCAAATTTACATGGACCTTCAGGAGAGAGAAGAAGTGACGCTTTAGCACCGTGCTCACCACCACACGCTGCAGCCAGAGGAAGCTGTGGGTGTTGTGCTGGTGCAGCAGCAGGGGAGCACTGCCCGTGTCACCAGCATGACCTCGCTGTGGAGCTCACTGAAGGGGCAGAGGAACCAATGCCACACCTGGTACTGTGGCACAGCATGGCACTGGCTCACGGGCACACTTACACAGGGCCAGGGCCATAGGAAGAGGAAATCATCCTTCAGCAGACCAGCTGGTTTAGCTGGAAAAAACAGACAAGCTTCCAAGCACACAAGCCCTTCTTCAGCAGCGCAATATGCACAGCTTGTTCAGTTTCAATGAGACTAACGATTGAAGGCAGAAGGGCAGTGAGTACCTGTGTGCTAGCAGGGGGTGTGCTAGCAAAGGCAGAGGTGATAAGGACATTTGGCCCTGGGGACAGAGAGAAACACACAGGCAGCTACCACCTGAACAACACAGAGTGGTTGGCCAAGGTAAAGCACCAGAAAAACTCTGAAGTGCCTTAAACCCTCTATCTCTACTGAGACACAGGTGTTCAATTCTTAGCTCACTGGAGCTAAGAATTTTAGTTCTCCAGATCATCTCCTCAATGCCTGTACTGCATTTCTTTGAGGATGAGATCAGAAACTTGTGGGGGGGAGGGTGTGAAAGTGTTCTCTCACTGACAGCAGGTTGCTGTGAGTTTGCTCTGGCATGTAAGAGTTGTGTGTGGTTTCATTTGCATGATCTCTGTGAGGATGCATGGTTACTGCGTTCAGTGACATGTACATGAATGAGCCTTGGATTTTGATAGCTATGGAGATGCAAAGTTTTGGGCTTTAAAGAGGGATCTGTGTGCTTGGAAAGCTCATCTATCACAGTTAGTCTAACCAAAACATAGGCAGTGTTTTACTTGAACCATCTTAAATCATTGTAGTTACAGGACCTTGCTTTAAGGGGTTTGTCAAGAACTAGAGCCTCAAATGATATGGGCATTAATGATTTCTGCATCTTTATGTTTCAGCATTGACTTTAAGTGAGGCCAAGAAATAGCTTTCCAAAGAAAAACTGAAGGATATAAACTTAATGGATTCAATATCTGGGAGTTAACAGCAGGAAATGTGACTGGGAGGTGCAATTCAGACTGTAACCCAGCAGCAGAGCTTTTAGGCTTTGACAAAGAAACTGCTTTGGGGCTATCCATGCCAGAAGGACCAGGAGACTGGAAAGACCCTGGGCCAGCCAGAGAGCTGTTCCAGGTCTGCTGCCAAGGGATGGAAGGATCTTGCACCACTTTCCTGCCTCTCTGGGACACAGGCAGTACTGACTGCAGTGAGGTGAAGCTGTGCCATTCTCATGTCTAACCCCCCTGTACTGCTCAGAGCTTGCCCAGTCCATGTCAGCTGTTAGCCAGCACACAGGAGGAAAGGGGAGATTATTTCAGTCTGGGAACATGACACTTCCCAATGACTTGGCTGTGAGCAGAACCCCCGGAGCTCAGCTAAGCTTAAGCTGTGTGGCTGTGGCTGTCAGGGAGACACTGATCTGGGGCCCGTGGCTGTCCCTCAGCACAAACACCAACTGTACCTTCTCAGAGTGTTCAAACTGTCTCCAGAAGCTATCATACATTCTTTTTGTGGTCTTTTCAGGAGTGCAAACCACAGTCTTGATATAAACTTTAAAGCTGCGGTCCAACAACTGATTAATTTCACCATAGTCATAATCATCGTATCTGTTTGGAATTGAAAGAAAAACACTTTCATTTTCAAGGAGTAGTTATTTCACTTGCATTGTTTCTAAGTTCCTCTGGCAAAACAAATAATTGGGTAAGTGTAGCACTAGTGGCCCTCCCCCATAAACAAAAATATGTTTAAAAATACATGCATTTTTGCTTAATAAATAGTTCTGGTTCAACCCAAGAAAGAAAAGCCAGTGTGTTTAGAACAAAAACAGTAAAACTGACCTTATTCCAAACATACAATGAATATAGTTCCAAATAGCTCGTCTTAGCATTGAGGTATCCACATCTTTGTGCATGGCCATTGTGTTGTAAGTCAGATTATAAGCAATATGGAACTTCTCATCAAGTAGTTGTCCCACATCTGGATAAAGACGATTAACCAAGGAATAGCCATGGTCTTCCCAGGAATAATCCTTAGAATAAGTAAAAATGCAGAATGGAGCACTTCAGAAATGAACTTGTGAAGACACAGAGCTTGAATATAGTTATAGATCCCAGGGCAGATAATCCACTGGGGGTGGGGTTGTTCATTTGCTGGCTGTAAGCCTCACCCTTGGGGCAGTGAGAGCACAGCCATTTCCAGGTTTGGTATCTGGCACAACGAGCAGGTTGTTCCCTGAGCCTCCTGATGGCAGCCCCCAGCCTCTTACCTGAACACGAAAGGTGGGCACGTGCATTCCGTGTCTGGAGAAGTCTTTGTAACCATAGCTGGTGTCCTCAAAGTGGCGGGACACATCTCTTGTTGCTGCAGATTCTTCATCTTCTGTTAATGTCAAATAGAATTCCACACAATTTAGAAAGAACAAATTGGAAGTGTGTGAGCAGAACTCCTGCAGAAGAATGGGTCTCTGTGCTTTTTAATCAAACACATTTTCACTGGACTACCCTTATTAAGATTCTCTGGTACAGCTCTGTGACTGCAACTATGGTGTTCAGAGGCAACTTAATGAAAAACACTCAGGTTTTTTCTTAGAGACAAACATCTTTTTCCCCCTTCTGTTGTACTGCAGCCTTCACCCTATCCCCTGAATCTAGGAGATGTTTTCCCCCTAACTCAAGAGGGCTGTAAAAATGTCAGGGGAAAAACCTGGTTTGGAACAGAGAGCTTATTAAAAGAGACTTCTGAGACTTCCATGCTAAGTGTGTCTTAGAGGAAATTGTACTGAAGAGCCCACTACAACCCTAAACGTGTAATAGATTAAGTATTGTCTCTCACTCATCTGAAAAGTAATGTTTCATACACTTAAATAGCAAAGCATGTCAAGTGTCTTGTTTTTACAGCATCTTGCAAGATGCTTAAATCTCCTGTGAAACCTCTAAAACTCTCAAGAGAGAGATTCCATTTCTTCTAGAGATTTCTATTAAACACAATATTGGTCAGAGAGCGTTATGGTGTGTCTGCGAGCAGCCACAAATCTTGGCACTACTTCGCTTTTAAGTGTTCCTGGAAGAAAACAAGGCATCCCTAATTGTCATTCCTTCAAAGATATGGTAATGTTTGTGAGGCATCTAATAGCACTTCTTTCCCCTTTTGCAGGAGTAGTTCTTCAAATAATTTGGAAACTCTTAATTAATACATATACAGACTACATCTGTCCTACCTGAAGAACACACAAACATGCTTTCTCTCTTCTCTCTTTCAAAACGTGTGGCCATCTCTTCTTGGCTGGCTTCCTCTTCATCCCTGCACTCCTGCAGCTGCTTCATTTTCTCCATAAGAGCTTCAACTTCACAGACTGACTCTGTAGACTAAAAAGAAGAGAAAGATATTTCATTTTCATGCAACAGGAACTGACAATAACTGGCAGAAATTTCCAAGCCAGAAAGTTTAAACTCAAGTCCTTTACATCTTTAAATACAGATTTTTCAAGGAACATAGTTTTTGAAAGAAACCTGTACTGACCCAATGGTTTACATTCAGTCATCATCTTTTCTCAATTAGATCCCTGGTATTTTTAGCATGATTTAAAAATCACAGCATTTTGGAACTAGTTGTTCTCACACTAAAATTAGTTTCTCTTAGTCTAAATGTTCAGCAACTGAAAAACAAGGAGCTGTAACAGAAATTCTGATAGAGGAAGTAACCACAATTTACCACCCAACTGTATTTTTCTCCTCCTCTGCTCACAGAGAAGAAACATTGAAGGAAAAAGGAAGGATGAGTATAAATGCAGATTTAACAAAGCCTCAAAAGAAAACCAGTGCAAGATAATAGTCTTTCACAAGAGTTGTTTTAACACAACAAAAATTCAGTAATTGATCTTGTAAACCTTCATCAGCACCAAAGTAAGGTAAAATTATCTTTAATTTATACAGTTCTGCCCCTTTCCTCCCTGCCTTTTGCAGTTTGCTCCTTCAGAGAGCCAGCAAGCTCCATCAAACAAATTTAAATGCCACCCCCACCACTGCAGTAAAATATCATTGGCAAGGATCTCGCAGTGAGAACACCCTCATGGCTGTTCCTAAACCAACACTTAGTTCACATCATGCTTTCCACCAAGGGAAAACAAGTCCAGATCAGCGTAACTGCTGCAGGCAGGAGAGAGCGTTTTGAAGAAAGACACAAAGCTGTGAATGATCTGTTAAGAATGATCTGTTGTGTGAAGCAAGACAAACACCTCAAGGTAAAAACGTCAGAGCCTGGAATCAAATGAAGAGCAACTTTCCACTGCACCGATGAAAAAAGCATTCCTGGCCACTGCTGCTCAGGCCACGTGTCATGAACTAGCTGAGGCTGGGACTCATTTCAGTTCACCTTTATGAATGACAGGCAGAAAAAAAAAGACAACAGAGATTGTCTGTTTCTCCCTTTGGTAGCTTTCCCCAGGTTACCAATATCATTTCAGCTTCTCCTAAATGCATTTTTTCAATACCCACATCTGGATTAGGCTCATCAAACCCACTCTCAAAAGAATGAAAAGAGACAGGCACCCTCCACGTATTAAGTTTACAAAGAAACTACTACATTGGAAGATACTGTTTGTTCAGACAGATACTTACTGGAATACCTCCAGCTGGGCTGGCATGGATTTCATCCACCCCGTGGTAACCATTTGCTATATCACATATGCAATAGTTACTGACAGAGGGGGGCCTGAAGGTGTGACCCCCTTCACAGTCGATCTCTGGGCTGATCCCACAGCCAAACGTGAAGGAAGCAAGGGAGTGGTAGTGTGTAAGGAGAACAACTGCATGGATCAGCTCTGCCAGGGACCAGCTGTTCTCTTCTGTCTTCAAAAGTTGCTTTAAAAATAATGCAAGACAAAAGTATTAAAGTACTTAATTTGACCCCATCTTAATTCAGTTTATCAACACATTTGTTTGCCAGGTAAAATTATTTTTCCGACATCCAAACATGCTTCCTAACTTCTCTGCTGCCATTAGTGTGCTCAGTGACCTGTTACCAGGAGACCTGCCAGACACAGACCTGCGTGGTTACACCACAAAGGACACAGCTTCTCTCCCCTCTCTGTCCCTGGGCAATTGAGTAAGTTGGGATTTCTCTTTTGCACCATGTGGTTTCTATTGAGGCCATACTGACTTGCATTGAAATTTCACACCTCTGATGAAGATGCAACCACAACTGTTGGATGTTTGTTCAAGTGGTCTTTACAGCATCAGAAAACCCAGGCAACTCCTTGCATATCAGCTGTGTAAAAACCTGGCACAGGCTCCCTCCATCTTGTCCCTGTGGGTGCAATGCTCTAGATTTGACAAGAAGCTTCAAACCCCAACTTCCCCTTCAGGCAGGAAGGTGTGGGAGGTTTGGGGCCTTCTGGCAAGCGTGTGCCCTCCCCCAGAGCGCAGCGTCCTGCCTCCAGCTGGACCTGCCACCACCTCTTCCCAGGCCAGGCAGCACGGAGGAAGTCCCAGCACCCACGTGCTCCTTGCTACGGGCACAGAGGAGAGCAGAAGGGGTGGAAGAAGCAGCCCCTTGGTGGTTTGTTGGTGCTGCAGTCCTGGCTGTCCTGTACCACCATTCCCTAGGGCAGCTCTGCCAGCCTGTTCCATCCATCCCACCTGAAAACTCAGCATTTGAACTGGCAGCAAGCCAAACAAAAACATGGTGGCTGGTGCTCTGCCTGACCTCTGGCAGCATCTCAGAAACACCCGGGGGTTCTGGCTACTGAAAGAACACAGCTTGAGGAGGGAGGTGCACACCTGAGCACATCATCACTGCACCAACAAAATTCCAACATGACAGAGAAATTTCAGGGTGTTGTAAATTAAATTTGTTACTCATTTAAGAGCAGTTATGATCCTGTTAGTTTTACGCAACAGAGGAAGTAATACTATATCATGCAGTGATGTAGCACTGAAATCAAAGTCATTACCAGAGAACATCTTTCACCCTGTCTGGCTCTGAACCCCAAGAATCTGTGATTGCTTTACTGAAAAAAGGGGACATTCACATTGCTCCATGAAAGACCGACCTCGATATGTTCCTTGGTGATAAGCCAGGGTCGGTGAGCCAACATTTTGTTCAATTCTCCTAAATTTTGCAATTTTTGAGGTGCATTTTCCAGACCATTCAACCATTTAGGGTCTCCACCAACATGAAGGAAATCATTCACATGGAGGTTAACAAGGTAAGAGCACTGATGTCGTGCTGCAGCCTAGAAAGGAAAACAGTGTGATGCAGAAAACAATTACAGAAAGTTAGTACTTCATGACAAATAACCGTAAGTCATCACTTCCTCAAAACACCCAAGAATAAGACTTGCACTGGTCAAAGACTCAAGTAAAAGAAGATCTCTGAGATTAACACATCAGCTTGTTTTGATTATTGTTCTCACAACACAAATATCCCTTGTTCATATGCACCATCATTATGCTGGCTACAGGTGCAACATGCCTATACCCAGGGAGAAATACAGGCATGGATCTATTACATGTCCTGAAGCAAGTAATTCATATTGCATCGCACTCCCCAGGGGGAAGAAGCTGTCTCTAGCTGCATCTTTACCAGCAACAATCAAAAGCATGTTTTAGATTGCATTTGGCAAGAGAGACTACGGGCAGCTTCTCAGCAAAGAAAGGCCCAGTATCATTTACTCCAACACTTTCTACATCAAATTAAGACACAACCCAAAACTTGAATTCAACTTAAGCAAGCAAAGATCATTGAACTGGCAGACTAAAAATTAGAAATCAACCACTTTTGGCAGAAAACTTGCTCAGAATTTACATATTCAGAAATGCGTGATGGGACCAGCAATTACCGAGAGAATAGAGAGAAGTGTATATGACAGCACACAGACACAAAAACAAGCTTTCTTGAGAAACAGTTTCTGAAATACTAAGGAAGCCAATAACAAACAATTATCTCATTTCTATAGCACACTTTCCCCCTTTTTCTCACAGTCCTACCAAATCTGTGAACATAAAGTGCTGATCTTCTGAAACCATCTGCAAAGCAGACACCAACAAACCTACTCTGCTCTTCCCTTAGCTGCTGGTGAAATGCCTTTCCAGCTAGAAACTGCAGGACACACTAACAGCTGCCCTCAGGCAGGACTCGAGCCGGGCCAGCGTGGCGGTTTCTGCTGGTGCGTACCATTATCCCGATGTAGTGCCGGTAATGGAGCGGGAGCGGGCCATCCATTTGCAGGAGATAGTGCTGAGTCTTTAGAAAGCTTTCGAGATACTGCGGGTGGAAAACCATCACCAAGGTGACGTTGTCCAGTCGGCCCAGCGTGGCAAAAGACTCTGCAAACAGCGTGTGCATCGTGGCGTCCTCCTTTCCCACCTGAATTGTCTGATTGGAGAGAAAGAGCAATGAGCAATATTGTCCAAGTACCACCAATAAAATAGCAAATAAATATATTACCACAGCACCCAGAGGCACCAAGTGAAAGGAATTATACTATAAATCTATTAATGGCGTTAAATCAGTGCATATAAGGCACATTAAATCCCTGTAATACCTCTCATTTAGGAGATCATAAGCGGTTATATCAGCAAAAGGAGATTTTTGGCTTTAGTCTCTCTCTAATACAATGCTGACTTCTCATTTTTAACTGCCTCACCTTCAGTTTCTTGAATACCCCAGGCGGGTCTTGTTTATTNGTATTGTTATTATCTTTGTTTATTATAACTAAAAGCTAATTGAATCATCACTTTTACTATGTGAAAAAGAGGGAAAGAAGCAAAAAACTAGCTAAGATGACAAGAGAGAAAAAAAAAGGAAATTGAAAAAGACTAAAATTCCTAGAAAACCACAGGCACATTACTAACTTTCCTCTGCTCCAAATTCTCTTACCAGACAATCGGGAGAGAAGCAGGAGAAATGCTCATCCACAACACTCTGAAGCTTCTCAGATAGTTCAGAGTGGTAGAGGCAGCTCAAGAAAAAGCAATCCCAGATCAGCGGGGCAGGTACCTTGTGGACCAGTAGGAAATTACATCTGGATGTTCACAAGGAAACAGTATTGGGTTTCCCTCATACTAGATAGCAGCATGGGAGGGGTCATAACTATTCCAAAGCTCCCCAAGGCTCTCACTGTTCTGTACACTAGAACTGTGGCCTAAGTCTCAGAACTGAATGTGATCACTCCTGAAAATGTTTTGCAGATCAGCAGCTGTCCTGAAAGCACTGTGGGCTACTACTAAAATGATGTTCCTTAAAAGCATAAAGTTCACTATGTACTTGAAAACACTACCACACCTCCTTCTCAGGGATGAATCTGCTTGGTCCGTGTCCCAGTGGTCTAGGAATTCTTATTCCAAGTTCCTAGAAAAGAAAATTACACCACCTCAGCATTTAGTTATAAACAGTTTTTTAGCTGTGGTTGCAAGAAAGAAAAGAGTTCTCCATTCAGAGCTGGGCTTATTTGCGTACTTGTGGTACTCTTGCACGGGCACTTTTACTAGTACTGTTTGTACAAATGCAAATCATTTTTTTATACAAGTGCTTTATAATTAGCTGTGCTTGTTTACAGCACACTGCCCCACTCCAGCAACAAAAAGTTCAACAACAAAGGCCCTGTCAACCAAAGAAAACACACACAAATGTATATGCATGCACATACACACACACAAACACACTACAGCCTGGTTCACAGAAAATTCTGCATAAAGCATATTTTGGCAGGGTGTCCAGGACAAGGAGTTCCGAACATGCCGGCTGCTGTGTGGTTATGCCACTGATACAAAACGAGGCTGCTGTGTGTGTGTACATCCGCAGTTCGCCAGCACACAACACCCTGTGCATCTGTCAGGAAATGAAACAGCTGTAACCCTAATCAGATTTCTTCTTCCCAACCTCAAAGAGCACTTAAACTGCTTAAAGTACCTGATCTACATTTGCATCTGCTTTCTTTTCAAGATAGGATAAAAAGCTATTCACATTTGCAGGGAAGGAGGGAGGGAGGGGAATTTGCTCCATCAGAACAGCAGCAGCCACCTCCTTGCACTCACTTGTGTGGATGTGTTGCCTGGCAGGTAAGGTGGAGGCTGGATAATCCTGGCAGTTTACTACTTGTCCTCTCCTTCAGCTGGATGAAGCTTTCTGACAGGCCTACAGCACCCTGGGCCTTTCCTGCAGCCAAGGAGCAAATACATAGCAGACTTGGGTGCCTTTGTGTCCTGCCCATTAACATTGCTCCCTTTGGAAGGGGGAGCCATGTGTTCCAGGGCAGTCTCTCTATTTAGCACAAAGCAGCCCGCTGAGAAGGCACAGCAGGTTCCAGGGGCAGGCACCAAAGCAGGACACGGCCTCACCTCACACTTTCACACATGCCCCCCATGCCATCACTGCAGAGGCTCCCTCCTCCCTGTGTGTGGCACTCACTGCAAACCAGCTCTCCTGAGGGGATTACTCCCCAGTGAGCAGCTTGGCTTCCCCAGAAAAGATGGAGCCCTGCCAGCTGATGGCATGGCACTCTTACAGATGGAGGGAGACCTGGGATTAAAGCTGGGGAGCTGAGTGCTAAACACTGGGCATTATATAAACTAATGGTTTGGGCTCCTTACCTGTGCCCTCTTTCCCAATCATCTTTTAGAACATAGCCATTGCCGCTGTTCCATAGTCAAACCCACCCATTTTGTGAAGATACCAACTTCTAAAGCAGGTTTAGATGAATAAACACCAAGCACTGAGCCAGTTCAGGCCACACAGAGCAGAGGGGCACCTTCAGCTGGTTCAGGCCTCAGAGCAGATGATGCCCCAAGAGCTGCCTGCCAAATGCAGTTGTTAACTTCACCATATTTTCCCCACATAGGTAAAGGCTGTTATAAATATGCAATACTGGCTGCAGGCACTGCTGCACTTTTTTTCTCTTCAGCTGAGGTTTCTATTTGCACAAGTTTCACTGTACAAGAAGCGAATTTATTAATCAGTTACTGTTTCCTGAACTTTCCCCTAAGATTAAAAAACAACTTCAGAGAGCTGGAAACAATGAGTGCAGGCCTAAGTGGCAACTGCAAAACTCTTCAGACTCTGACAGTCTCCTTAAATCCTGAAGTCAAATGCCTTCATTTCTCAAGTCTAACTTGGATAAAAGAAGATCAAAGGGCATCTCTTACAAATAGTCTTTTCACTTTTTCCCCTCAGAGTAGATTTTTCCTGCTATGGGTCCCAACACACACAAGCAAATTTGCCTGTCAGCCAAGCAATGCTACTTTTAGGATGGAATTTATCAGCATCTCTCTTTAAAACTTCAGCAGAGCTTTTTATTTTGGCTATAACTACACTAGAGAAACATAGCCAAACAACAGCAAGCAAAAAGAGAGATCATTTAAATTATAAGCAGCATTTAATTCAGCAGATGTCTGCAGTTTGCCAGATCAAGCTCTCCAAGACAAATACCTTGAAGTTTAATTCTTGAACAACTGTTTGTCAGTCTTTTCCCAGAACAGTTAGAGGAAGAAAAAAAAAACCAAACCCAAACCTAGTTTAAGAACCTGAGATCAGCAGACTGCTAATGTATTTTGCTTCACAATCTAAAATACATCACAATCAATACACTTCTGTTTTTTAAAGCATACAGAAGTCAAACTTACACAGCATGTAACAGGTTATATTACTCAACCATCCAAACCCTTGCTGCAAAGTGACTTAAGAGGTTTTTTTTAACAATTAAATGAGTTACTTCATTTTCCATCAGGAGAGGGATCATCCCTCTGATATCATGGCACCAGCCTAGCACTTGAGAAGCCTGGGGTCAAGACTCTCTTGTGACAGAGACACTACAAAAGATTTGTGAGGATGAGCCTGTTTCCCGTCTGCAAAATGGAAATGCAGAGGGTGCTGAGAACAGAAGCAACTTGCCATGAGGTGCACACTTAACACAGTCATGAGAGTTGTGTAAAACCTGACCCATTAGAGGCCATTGTTCTTCAGTGACAAGCTATGGCAGATCTTCCAAAAACTCTTTTCCTCTCTTTTTCGGAAGCAGCATTTAATCAAGTTCTCCAAGTACTTCAGAATAGCTGTGTGCTTCCAGCATGCCAACATTTCAAATACTCGATAACACAGTAATAATTCTCAAAACAGTCCTAGTGAATCTCTCCTTTGTCCTGAACGTATTTCTATGCTTCATGATATCCTTCACTAAACCTCCATCTTCCAAATACACTCAACTCAGGGAGCAACACTCTCCCTCTCAAAGGCAAGACCTGCATCCTGACCAGACACACCACTACATCTCTCTCCTGCACCTTTCTCTTAAAGCACCATCTCACCTGAAGCACCAACAAGCACTGGGTGAAGCAGTTGTGTCTAGGACAAGCAGCAGCTGGAAAAAAAGCCTGTATTCATTTTGGTTATTCCAAAAGTGTAAGCAACTTTCATGCAATTCCAGGCCACAGAATTGCACACCGAAGTGACCTACTTAGTGACACATTCTCTGCATCAAACTTCTCCTGGCTCCTTTCCTCCTGTTTGTCAACCTCACCATACCACTTTCATTCAGTCTAGAAACTCTGCAGCTGAATACAGCTCAAAGCTCAGCAGAAAGCCAACCACAACTGAGGCTTTAGGTGCAAATAAATAATAACAATAACAATAATAACAATAATGATGATGATGATGATGCATCAGACGCACTCCATCTTCAAAGCCAGAACATAAAACTCAGGTGGCTGCAAAGCTGAGCACCAAGGGTGGAACAAATTTCACCCTCAACACCCAGAAGCTCAAGGTGATGGAAGGAGGTGAGCCTTGCTGGATGGCAATCCACTCCACTGCTCACCTTCCAGACATACCTTGACAGAAAAGCAAGACTTTAGCCATGTAAATGTTGCATTGCTGTGTTGACAGAGACAACCTCGAAAAACACCGAAAAGCCTCCTCTTCCCCCTTATGTAATGTAACTTGTATTTCCGTACAGCCACTATTATTATTTCCCTGTGAACTATGCTCACCAGGTACCTGGTACATTTCTCAATCTACACATCCCTCACCACTGCCATATCAGCCCAGCATCACATCTCATGCATTTAGATAGTGCAAAATTCCTGTGAGGTAGGACAAGTACATTATCTCCCATCTAGGAGAAAAAAAATCCCTCAGAAATGGAAAAGCTACACATCTCAGAGAAGCTGCTACAGAAGACTGGTGCTTGAGCTGAGATCCCTGAAGTCACAGGCTAATGCCCTAACTATCAGACTGTGTGCCTGTTCAGAGACTTCTCAGCCAGGAAATGCTTTATGCAAATTTACACCAAGAAATAGCACTGCAGAGCTGAGACAGAAAAGTTAATGAGACAAGTCTGCAAGCTTAATTATATACTTCCCAGTTACCACTTACTCTCACCAGTCTGGCTCAATTAGCACATCCAACTCCACAAGGACAACCAGACCAGAAGTCTGTACTGCCTGCACATACATGCTCAGGGAAGACCACTCTAAAGCCTCAAACATGTGTAAATTCACACAATGTAGAGTTTTTCTGTATCTTACCGCTGTCAATTCAGCCCAATTTCTAGGTAGCTTTTTTAAGCCTCTTGACAGGAACATCGTTCCTGTCAAATTTATGTAAAAGCCTGAGATAAAAAATTGAACTGCAAGAGTGTAGAAGAGGTTTGTAAATACTTAGAGTAGAACACACATTACCTCTGCTAGTAATAGAACATCATCTGCTTTGGTTCTGAATCTCTTAAAAAAAAAAAAAAGTCACAGTCTAAGCAGACACAGTCTATTTCTGACACACAGCATCAGAAATTTCACCTAGAAACACTGAAAACAGAACTAAACTACAAGCCAGGTCACAGAGCCTCTGGAACAGGAATAGCTATCTAACCTAAGCTACAGTTCTTCCTCCATTGTATGCCTAAAATGCTTTTTCAGATCCTTGCTGGTCCCTCTCTACTGGCTCCTTGCAGCTAGAGCTCTGGCCCTTATCACAAAACCTCTCCCAAAACTCAATGGTAGTTTTGTCCAAAGAATCTGGGGACTGTCACCAAACTGCTCATTTTCAGTCATTCAGGATTGATGAGCTATGATCCATAATGCTCACTCAGACTGACAGTGAGTAATTTTGCTCCTCTCAAGTACAGTCAGTACCACTATCAAGTCTACCAGATTTGTATCTACCAGAAAGACTTATTTACATACTTACTTAGGCCTTCTCTAAATGGCAAAGGGAACATTTTATCATAGACAAGCCACAGGCAAAGTAAAATTATAATTATCAATTTACTTCAATAAACTACATTTGATTTAGCATCTTTATCTGAATCATCTATGTCCTGATTAAGCACTAAGTGCTGCTAAATTCAAACAAAATTATATGAAAATCACACCTCATAATACAATATAAAACCATCTAATGTAATGAACCAGAGAAGGGAAATGAGATTGAGGTGAATATTTTGGAGGTAACATTTTTCAAGATAACCAGTCATCATTTTACATAATCTAAGTGCTTTCCTACCCAAGCTTAGGGTTAAGAAAGGCACAATGAGCTGTGAGTTAAAAACTCTTCAACACAATCTCCCGGTAAAATTAACTTCTCCAGCATGCCTGCGCTGAAAATTCAACTTAGTATAAGATGATGAACATTTGAAGCATGGGCATTAAAAATACCCATTTAGGGCTTTATAAGCTTATAGGATGAAATGCCCCTAAGCATGTAAGTGTCCAAGAAGGTTGTGCAGCATCTCCAAGGGAGACTTGGCACTTACCAGTCTAAGAGGCTTCATGCTGCTCCTGCTGCTGCGCTCACTGTGAACTGTCTGGTTCCTACTTCCCCTTTAAAGGCCACCGACAGCAAAACCTCTCTGGTGGTGACACTGAGGCTGCAAATGGAGTTTCCTTGTTTAGGACCTTAACAACAAGGACTGGCACAACTGGCCCCACAGGACAAGCTGTCCCCAAGCTGATACATGCTCAGCTCAAAAACTGTATTTTCAGTTCTCCTAAATGCAGTAGCTACTGTATTTTCCATACTGATCAGAAAACTTTTAGGAAGGAGGGAATTAAGAACAAAGAGTGGTGATCAAATGTATTTCTTTACTACACACAGAGAAATCCTACATATTTTCTAAATGAGCGGTTATGCAGAGTTGGCCATTTTTCCTATTTTATTTGTTTACTTAATCCCAAAGTAGCTGCAATTGTTGTGGCTTTCCCAAACAAACCATGATTCCCATCAAAATGACAGAAAAAATTATCCTATAAAATGCTCATGTACTTCAAATTTTTGCACTGGTTGCATTTGCTGGGTATTTCAGACTGTCATTCAGCTGAAGCAACAGACATGTCTCCACTTGTACAGATTTAAAGAACTGGGAACAAGTACTCCCCCTCTGTTACAAAGCACTTTGTTACACAGACCTACCACTCTTCCACTGGAATTAGAGCATGGCAAATGCTGAACTGTTCCTCTTTCATATAGAGTATGTTATTCTTACATGAATTTAAAGTTGTAAATTACTTTAATTTCATTGTAACTTCTCTGAATGTCTCAAAGTCCTTTGAAATACCCGATTTTAAAAGCATCCCCATCTAGTTTATGTGATTTGATTCAAGACAAAAATCAAGGCAAGGGAGAGTGTGTCCAAGATCACACACCTTGTTCACAATGGTAGGAATAAAAGCAAAGCCCAGACTCCTCTGTCTCCAACTCCAGCACCAATTCTCTGGTGATTTTCTAGGACTGAGCAGTACAAGCAGGTCCAGCTGCAGTAGTCCCAAGGTGCCTGCCTATGTGCTACCTACTCTTACTCAGCATTAACAGCTCTTCCTGAAGAGGTTTTGTGACACAACTGCCTAGAGTCCACAACCCAATTTACTTTTGATATGAGCTCACTGAAACTGAGGCCGAGTTTCAATGATTAGTGCCTAGCTTTTTTTATATGGCACTTCTGTAATGAAACAGAAAGGGCAAAGGATTTTGAATGAATACCTGCAATTTTCCTGCTGTAAACACTGTTTAAATACCAATAAATTGGTGACACAGAAGGAAACAGTCTAAATGTGACAGTAATCATTTGCATTACATAGACTGTACTGCTGGATTATGTCAAAGCAAGCATATATCCACATACATGTATCCACATGTATCCATGAAGTACTGGGTTACTCTAAATCAGAAATATACAAAACAGGCTCTGCGGCAACCGACAGCAGTTCTGAGGATTTAAAATTTTTCTTTAAAAGAAGAATCTTCACGTGGTGACACTAGGAAATTTACAAGAGAGATCCAAATCAGCAGGTTTATTCCTGCCCAAAATAATGCTCGACTTGCATTTGTTTATAATTACAGCCCGCTCTTCTCCATGAGAAACACAGTACCAGCCTTACTGTTTCAAAAGGATAATCCAAATCTATGCAAGAACGACGTAAACGCCGGGCAATTCCGAGGCAAAAACCTCCTGGACGAACCCGAGAACTCTGCAGAGGCACCCGGTTACCACACACACCAGCGGAACACAGCCCCCCTGGGACCAGGAGCGTCGCGGAGGACAGCGACAGCATCGGCACTGTCACCGCAGGCAGCAGCTGCTTATCCCGCGGCTGAACGGGACCTGCGAACCCCCGAACGACACCCTCCGAGCGAGGAGCCCGCAGGGAAACGCTGCTGCTGCCTCCAGAGCCCCGCGGATGATCCGCAGGGGGCTGCTCGGGCCCCCGCCCCCATTCCAGCAGGGATTTCTCCGGGGGATGCGCCCGGGGAGAGACAGACCCCCAACCCCTGGGGGGGCTCAGCGCCGCAGGGACAGGCGGCGGAGGCTCCCCGGCCACCCGCGAGTACCTGGTGCTGCCCGCCCGGCCTCGCCACCGTCCTGGCCGGCGCTGCGGGGCTGGGGCCGGGCTCGCCGCTCTCGCAGCCCCGCTGGGCTCTGCCCCAGCGCCGCCGGGGCGGTCCCAGCCCCGTCCCGCCCGCCNGAGGCGGCAGCCCCCGTCCAGTGCACCCCGGCCCGGCAGGACAGCCTCGAGCCCCGGACCCCTCGGCTCCGTTCCGCTCTCCTCCCCGGCACAGAGCCGCTCCTTGGACGGTGCTTTCCGCCCCCCTCTCCTGTTCCTTATGCAAGAGTTTCTACCTTCTCTTTAAGCAACAAAATAATTACGGCTTTTAAACCGAGAAATCGCAGGAGGTTCACATTTTGCAGATATTTGTGTGACTAAGTGCGCTGCTGCTGCAGAAATCTGGCCTCCTGCCTATTCCCAAGATCATAACAGTCCTGGGCAAACATATGTTTTGCAATCGTATCAGCAAAACACTCGGCCTTTGTTTGCAGCAGGCTGTGCTGCGCCTGCCGACCCCCCAGGGCTGTAAACTCTGCCAGACGCCTTGCATCTCCCACCTCTTCTGGTCTGGGATTTTATGTCATCGGTTATTTCAAAAGAAACAAGTCCCTGAGCTGGCCCACGTGATTTTTACTTCTTTTTTCTTTCACAACATTTTAAGATCGATAAAGTTACATGCTGTTAGACAGTTTTCCATCAAATAATTTGAATTAAAATAAAATATGGCAGACCCCAAGAGGAGACCTTCTGTTGCAGTTTTCATGGGAGAAGGGCCAGGACAGCTCTGAACCCCTAAATATACTCACCTGGGGGAGGAGGCTTCTGCCTGCAATTCAGGCTGTGCAGTTTTGAGCTGTACCAAGTTATCTTAACAACCAAGCAGGGAAATTCCATGACACTGAACTTTACACTTCTGTTAAATGTAAAACTGAACACTGCAAAACTGCTCGCAGGCTGTTCCTGTTATCAAACCTAGCAGCTAAATGCAGAAAACACTGAGGACAGTGCTGTCAGGGGAACATGGCAAGATGACGCAAGGCAGCAGTTCTGCACATTTCTAATTCTTGAGCCTTAAAGGCTTTCTTTCCTCTCCAGTTTTCAAATACCACCACGCCTCTGGGCCATGCAATTAATGTTGGAGAACCAAGGGATACTCTACTGCTGAAGGCTTAGCAGCAGTTCTAAGGTTAAATTACCTAGAGATGCCCAAGTACCGCAGCTCCATCCTTATTTGGGGCCTTAGCTTGAAGCTGCTAAGTTTCTCCAGAATAAACTGAGTGTCCTTACCTACCTGCACTTTATAAAATGCTCAACAGAAGCATGGAGAAAGAATAATGCAATACTGGCAGAGAAGATTGCATTTTGTGAGCTAAGAAGATAAACTAATGAAGAAGTGTTTAATTCCCACTGCTTACTTCCTTACTTCAGGCCAAGGTATGACAAAAAGGTGGCATGGGCTCCTCTTTCAACACAGGCAGAGAACTGGCTTGTGCTCAGAAAAACTATTGAAAGGGAGAGTAATTACCTGAAAGCTGAAATGCAAGAAGATGCCTCACCATAAGAAGCCTCCCTGGATGACAGATGAATGGTCATCCCCTTCAATGAATACCCTTGGAAGAAGGTGTGGGGGAGGAGGGGCAGAACTCCCTCACTTCCAAAGTGGTTTTGTCCCACTGTGGTCATTTGTACTGCCTGGGTATTTGTGAGGAAGCCTGTTTATATTAACAGTTGCTCCTATACAAAGAACCTTGGCAGATACAGATTATTTTCTGGCATCGTCCAAGGGAAATTCTCTCTCTTTAAAAAACCAACTCAACAACAGAAGGTAGGAAATTGTATAGTGTTCTTCTCTTTCTCTGTCAGGAGAGATGGAGGCAGTGACAGCATGTCAGAAAAACTGTGTACAAAGGGGAAGAGGAAGTTGCACAGCCACAGCAAACAAGTAATAATGGACTTAAAAGCTCTCCCATATGGCCAGAGTACACAAGCCCTGCTCAGGCCCCAGGTAAGCCTCTGCCTTAGCAGAATCCCATCACCCCAGCTTGCTGCAAGCCCTTTCTCCACCCCAGCCCTCACACAAGTATTTCCAAAGTGCAAGTCCTCCTAACTAAAGAGCCCACACAAACCTGAGCCCTCTGCTCATCTATAAATCAGTACACAATTGCAGACTGAAATGATTCCTATTTGTGAGCTAGTATGATGAATTACATGAGCAATTTCGTAACAGAATATGGCACAGAGCTCACTTGGGTACTGATGAGTGCAAACCTCAGTTCAGCTGGGGAACATGGGGACAGAGCCATGGTTTGGTTTGCATAACTGGAGTGGTCCCCTGGGGAAACACAACAGTATGTTTGACCACGTATCAATGCAAGTAAACAGAGATCTAGTGAAATGCTCCTATGGGAAAACACAACAGATGTTTAACATGAAAATATCGATAGATACCGAGTTCCTTTTGCCCAGAAAGCGTTCATGAGATATACTCAAAGCAAACACCACCTAAAGCATGGAAGCATACTCTGTCATAGCAAGCATATCCATGGAAGTTGGCATTTAACATCTGTGCACTCTAAGTTATCAGAAATGCAATTTTTCCTTATTGCTACATTTAAAGAAAAGCCCTGGGGAAGCTAAAATGAGACCAACCATCTACAGTGTGAAAAGCCTAATCCTGCAAACAAAAATGTCTGCATTTTGCTGCTTCAAGTTGAAACAGTTCTGTTTCAGTCCAATAGGGCAACTTTTTGAGTCAAGTTCAGCACAAACATATGACTCCAAAGAACTGGCAAACCTAGATCTTAAATTCTTTCCACAGAAAAGCCATCCAGGCAGGAGCACTTGAAATGCCTGTTACTGCAATGCCCTGGACATCAAATTAGCATCTTGGAGGATGATCAGATTATTCTTTCCCAGGAACATTTACAAGTAAAACCAGGTAATTCTCTGGGGCTCTGAGCTGATTTGTATTAGTTTTAGCTCCACCTAATATGGTGCCTTAATGAAGTTACCAGGTGTTTCAGCAATGACTAAGTAGCCCCACACTGGCCACTATGAACATTTCCCTGTGGATTCCTCTCATTCCTTGCTGCCCACAGCCAGTACCCTTTTCATAACAAATTTCATATGTGTCTAATAATCTCTTCTATCCCTTGATTATACATTTGTTATTTCTCAAAGAGCAAAAATCTTTATCATGATAACAATATGGCACAGGAATCAAACCATTCATTACAGTGATGAAATAGAAGAACATACCATTGTAGCATGCAAGTAAAAAAAATGGCCAATATTTGAAAGAATTCCTCTTGATTTAACCTTAATCTGATTGTCTGATTTCAAAAAAATCATTCTATTATTAGAATTGGTACACAGTTCTAGGGAGGAGAATAAACTGTATTCTTTGTACAATCTAAATTCTTGCTGTATGTGTCAAAAAGGATCAACCCTTTAGGAATGTCACTACACCTGATACTTTTATAATAATAACAAAACCAAGTTGTTTATTAGAATGGAGGGCTGACAATTGGCCACATCAGGAGATAAATTTAGACCAATATACAGAAGCTTTCCTTTTGTAGTCTTTAGGATTGTAAGGTTGGCTAAGACCAAACATTTTACTCTATTCATACATCAGATTTATTGTCTTTTCTTCAAATTTTATCTGTCCTCGAAATGCTGTTTTTCTATTTCTAGACCCTGCTTAAATGCTGCTTTCTTAATGGCCACATCTTCAGCATTAACAGGTAAATAACTTGCAAGTGATCACGCTGGTTTGTGAGCAATTATAAATGAGGTCATTCCTAGCCCACTGTATTTCCCACCAAAGACACCATCTTTCCTCTCAGAGCTGCAAGAGGCTGTAAGAATCCTTTGTTTCACCTAAGCTGTTCTCACAATTGACAGACTTGAACTCACCAAGCTGCAAGAACTCCAGTGATTTTATTTGTATCCTGAACTATTTGGTTCATCACTTAGGACTTTTACTGCCCCCAAAGAGTCCTTCTTCTGGTAAAATTTCTGCCTTTAAGATTTCTACAGCTCACTCCCACCTCTAAACCACAAGTTGTTTTGTTTTTAATGTCATCATGGCTTATCCAAATTTAACATTCTGTTCTGCAGTTATTAAGTAGCAGAAGTACAAAGTTTAATTTAGGGAGCTGTAAGAAGTTTAGATCTTGAGATTATTCATGCTTTGGCAAGATCACAAAAACAGAAGTATGGTTTCTAAGACTACTGTAAATAGGTAGATTAAAGATGCATATCTAAAGTTTAGAAGATTGAAAGAATGTCTTACCAGATTATCTTTCCCCTTTTTTATGAGGGTACACAGCTCTTCCTAGGCTGCTAGAGAGCAGCTGAACTATTGAAGTTGTTTGTCTCGCTGGCTGGCTGTTTGTCTGGGGGGTTCTGCTGCTGCTGTTCTGAGGTGGCTCCAGACTCACGCACCACACAAGAATACTCAGGTTAACAAGTCCCCCCAGACCCAGCACTCCCAAAATCAGTCTGTGTCAGCTAGCTTCAAACCTGACCTTGGTATCTCACAGGTAACTTCCGAGCTTTTGATGGCTAGAAGGTGTATAAGAGAGGGGATTGGCTTTCCAACTGCAGATTGTCACCATTCCCTGGGGAATGGAACATCTTCGGGCTGCCAGTCACTCTGCAGTCTCTCAGTACTAAATAAGCATTAAGGTTAAACAAAACTACTTTAACCTTAATAAAAGAGTGTATTTGGAGTTTAGGCAAGAACCATAAAACTTAGCTCACAGCTGTCTAGAACTGGTTTGGCCTAAATAGGTCTTTCCTTTAGTAGCAAACTGCTGGGTTACGCCAATGCCAAACATGTTTTACAGCTCCTTGGAGCTGGGATGCATTCTACCGTCTTATACTGGTGTCCCTTCTCCCCAAGATGAATACTGAAAAGAGATGAATATCATGTGTCCACTGAGTGAAAATTCACCCTTGGGAACTTCCTGCAACTCCTAATCCTCATGACTGATTCAGACAATTCAGTACCTTACTTGCTATGCTGCCTGGAATGCTGTCTGACCCTGCCCCACCACTATCATGTAAAGATGCTGTTGGAAGGCCTGTCCTGCAGGGATGGAAGTGTCCCTATCACTCACTGAGCAATCAACTGCCAACAGACCTTTTACACAATGCAAACATATGTCTTCAAAGCAAGGGAGGCCAGCTGAATCACCTCTGTGAGTTCAAGGCTTCTGTTTTGTTGGTTTTTTTTACTGCATTTAACCTCAGAAATAATCTTTATATGAAAAGAAAAGAAAAAACAGCGAAATGCATCTCATGACTAGCTTCACACAGAAATAAGACACAACAGCAAGCACATGGGGAAAAAGAAAAGGCCTTTAGGAGTACTGGAGTGTTACACTTGGCTTACTGGAATTGGCTGAGACCATGACAGCAAGTGACCCAGAGCTGCACTGCTGTGAGGTTACAGCAAGTGTGCAGGAAATGCCGTGCAAGTGTCCTGTAAAGGAGATGCATCTAAAACCTGCTCTCATATTCTGGAACATACATACATGCAACCCAGAAGTGCATCTTACCAAAAGCTTGTTGCCATCTTTACTCCTAGGGGCTCAAGGGTGTTTCTAGAAAATTGCTTCATACTCTGACCTGAGGCTCATGCCTGACTTGATTCTGCAGGTACAACATACAAAAAGCTTACTTTTGCAGAGCCTTCACTGAGGAACAAACTAGAAATTTATAATATGCTTTGTCAAGAAGTCAAGTCAACCCTTAATCTCATATATATTCACACTGCAGTCAAAAACTAAGATATTTTTGTGTGTTTTCTTTTTGTGTTTGTGTGGTTTTGTTTTTTGGTTTGGTTTTTTGTTTTTGTTTTTGTTTTTTTTTTATAAATTCAATGTTTTCCCCACAAAACCACAAGTAACAAGAATGGAATATGACAAAATGTTATGCCATTTAGTGTTCCTCAAGACTCAGTTTTTATCTGTAGCTTGATTTTACAATGAGATAAATAAAATGAAATAGCACTAAACTAATAATGTCAATTACTGCTAGAGATTCAGGAACCCCTCTGTCAGTAACTGCACTTTGGGGAACTGTTTTGTGGCTTTCTTCTTGCACTTGCCACTTACAAGCACATGCTCAGACTGGCTAAGAACAGCAGCCAGGAAGAAAAAAAGAAAAATCAGTTCTTTTATTTTTGGTTTTCACAGTCTAACTGTGTCCCACATAATGTACATTATTTTTTTTTTTTTAATCTGGGAATTTTGGAAAAATATCACAGTCTTTTATTAGGAAAAAAATCCAAATAACCATAAAGCTGTATTCCCCTTGCACTGTCTGTAATGACCTATCTTGTCAGGAGGGTTGCAAGTTCCTCTACTGAAACTCTCTCCTTATGTACGTAATATATGGAGCCAAGTACAATACTATCATATAGGACTGTTAAACTCCTTTAGAACAGTATCTTGGCAAAAAGTTAAGTACAAAAGTAAACAGCATCATCATAGAAGAGCAACCCACATCATCGATTTAATGACAGCCGTTAAAAAAACAGATCATCCTCTAGGTACTATTCAACAACTGATTGTTATAAATTAAGGACATTTAACACCAGATCTGTCATTTTCACATCACATCTGTTTCTTTTTGCTTTTGTACTCAGAGACAAACCCATTAAGACCTCTGCATGAGGAGAATAATAAAAAATAACCAGATTAATCATATATTTCTTGTCTTTTTTGGCAATTTTTATTGGTGTTTTGTTTAAATTCAGGCAGCACTGTGATCTTCGTTCTTCCCATTTTCAGAAGACATGGCTAAGATTTTTGAAACAAACCATTTTTTGGCCTTTGCTTTCTAAATCAGAAGAACTGAGAAAAGCACTGCTTTCCTGCTGATACAAACCCTAAAAGATTTGGCCTGTCTCCTACTCAGGAATCGATACCATTTCCTCCAGTGGGTCTTACTATGTTGCCACTTGCAGTAATATGCCATTTCTTCCTGTTCGAGCGAGTTAAGAGGTCACTGACACTGGCTGGGGGTGCACAGCAGGGAGCAGAAGCCTCCCAGCCCATCAGGAGCCACCCCTGCCCTGTGACCAGCGCCAGCCAACACCCACACCGCTCTGATGAGCCCCAGCAAACTGCAGTGCCCCTGCCAACACGTGCTTCAAGGACATGGTACACGTGCCCCTGTTTAACACAGTCCAACTTCTGCATCCTTCTAAATCCTAGATAACTTCAGAGCTTGGAGAGCTCCCTCAAGGCCCCTGGGACAAACTGGCCTGGCACCAAGCTCCTGCAGGACTATCATCCTCCTACTTCCACTGCCACCATGGCACTTTTCCACTGGCCACAAAAGCTTTGGGTCCCTGTAGGACAGCTGTAAAGTCACAGGAGATTTCTGCAACTGAGCTGCTCAGGATCTGAATAAATCCACATACTCTTCTGAACTTTGTAACATTGCTGTCTGCAATAGTGTCATCTAAACCACGCAACTGTTAATACCTTCCCCCAAGTACCTTCACAAAAGCATATTTTGTACAGCAACGAAGTTGCAACAGGCTTGAATCCTATTGTAGCACTTTCTGTTCAAATACTGTTAAGTATCTAAATCCACTGTTTGTTACAGTCATAATTTTAAATCAACCACTTGCTGCTGTGAGAGGTGAAAGGTCACCTAACACTGCCTACTTTCTGTGCAGCATTTTAAACCCACAATAGTTTCTTCCAAAGTCCTGGGAAAGGCCAGCACTGACTGTGTAGCCCCTCAGATTCACACATGCTGAAACCACACACAAAACACATACAGCAGATGTGCTGTAGGAGACACAATGCTCTCAGATTTCCTTATCAGAATCAGGATCTTGTAATCAAGCTACCATTGAAGGCTGATTAATAGCAAATTTCAAATGTAAAGTAAGTAAATAAAGTACAAGTAAGTAAATGAAAATGCACACATACCGTACTAAACATACATAATTTTACTAAGATAGGATTCAAATAGGAGCTGACAAATCTGGATATGAAGCTATAAGCATTCAAACACATTCTCATTTTGTCAGTGAAACTACAAATCTGTATCTGTCCCTCTGCTCCTCACCAGCATGACAACTGCCCTTTGGATACTCAGCAGGGATTCCAAACCAGCAAAACAGAGCTGAAAACTTGGGCAGAACTGGACCACATTTTCACTACTGATGAAGATGCAACAATGATCACTGAAATTTAATAAACTAAAATGTTAGCAAAAATCTCTGGTTCATTTGCTAACTTGCCTATATTACTAACAACAGCAGAGATGATGATGATGACTCCTCTTTATCAGGTTTGTCATCTTCCTAAGAAGTCTTTCTCTTGAGAGAGACTACCACAAAAATAATTCATTCTATTATTTTTGTAAATGTAAATTTCATTCCAGTAACAAATTATAACTTAATGTGAAATGTGACTTGAAATAAATTTACGTGTCGGATCACACTCCTTTGAAGCTGAGAGGGTGAGACTAAACCAAATGTGGATTGTAGCAAACAAGGGCCAGAGGCCAAGTCTTTAGAGCTGCAGCAAATAAGGAATTACTGGGCAAAACATAGGTCTGGAAATGTCAAGGATCACTGCACAATGGCTAAAACATACAAGACTGAGACAAGTCCCAGAGAAATCATTTTGGTGAGCTAGAGCAGGGATTCACAGAGAAACCAGAGTCAGGATTGGCATTAGAATTTGAACCACCACTGACTGGCAGGGCAGAATTCAGGATTTGGGCTAAGGAATGAGAGAGAATTCCTTAGTATGATCTCTCTGGATTTAAATTTAAGCCTAGTGGGAGTCATTTTGCTAAGGCAAGGTGTTTGCATGTCCACAGCCAGCAGCTGAAGTGTAGAACTTGTACTAACCAGGACCCAGAAAGGGAGGTTCAATTGTGGCAAATGAGAGGGCTCCCCGAGTCCCCTCTTGTAACAAGAGGCTGATTCTTTGCTCTGAAAGAATAAATAAATAAAACCCTGTGTACCTGAATTCACACTGCAATGTCATCTATATTCTTTCTTCCATGTGCAAGGGTCACATCTTCTACAATGAATTCTTTCTTGGGGCTATAGAACAATAATGCAGCATTACACACACAGGCACTTTCTTAATAGCTGTCCTGCTCTAATTATTTTGTTGAAATACAATCAAGACATTGCTGGGAGGGAATGTTTTAAACTGGAGTCATTTGAGACTTCAGGTTGTTTCTGGCAACACATTGCCCTGGCTGAGGGAAATGGTCTTGTACAAGTAACCAAAACTAATCATCTGACCACACCTAAGCTGACCTGAACAGGGAAGAAAGATAACCCCCATATAAGCTTGTACAGCAAGTATGTTAGGAGTGAAGGACTTTGCCCAGTTTCACATGGTACAGCAACTGGACAAATTCTCCTAACGGCTCTAAACCTCAAACACAGGCTGCTCTGAAAGCAAGGGGAAGAAGAAATTAGCTAGAGGCAAGCTGAGGGGCTGGTTCCCCAGGAGAAACTCCATAAAATAAATTACAGGATAGGGTTAGGTGTTTCTGCATGGCAACGTGGGCACAGCCCAGGTGGGCAGCATAGATGATGTTAAATCAACAAATTTTGAAAAAACATGAAACATAACTGCAGTGCATCCAGAACCATTTTAGTTCACTGAGTACTGCCAGTGACCTCCCAAGTATAATTTGTGTAACAGGTCTGAACCTGCTCCAAAAACATCAGACACCTGTGTGTATGCATGCAGCCATCATTTTGCAGACTGTAACCAGCTACCAGAAGCCCCAACAGACCAAATTCCTTTTTTCCCTTGTCTATGCCATCTTCCAGGAGGGGAGGGGATGGCAGGGGTGGAAGGGACAGGAATGTGTGTGGGTAATGGCAGCCCTATTTATGAAGTCCTAAAAACAGACTAGCTCTCTGCATGGGTACTCACTGATGAAAAAAAAACAACCCACAACTGCCTGCTTTGCCTCATAACAAGACAGACGTTCACATAAAACAAAACACACATTTAGATTTTTGGCTCAATGTTCTTGTCTCTGAATTGTTGCTCTGCATATCAACAAATGATCCTTTGTTTTGAAAAAGCCTTACCAGCCACAAGTTTCCCAAGAGAGGGACACTACATCCTCAGGCACTGACAGGCCTGCCCGGTAATAAGTAACCAGCATGTATGGGATAGATGGCACAACTCCAGGTCTGAGTACAGAGGAATCACAAGAACACTGGCCAAGAGAGAGTTTAAGTTAAGAAGGTATCTGGGTACAAGAATGACAGAAAGGTACTGGACACAGTTATCCTACAACTCTGCTATGATGCCTTGCACGCCAGCTTGTTGACATTTATGTGGCTATTAAAAAAAGAGAGAACAACCACAAACAAGTCACTATGCAAAACTTTTTTTCTAAAAGTACAATGTTAAGGAACATTGGACACAGAGGTATCCAAGCCAATCTTAAAGCAATCAGGCTCACATTGAGAGTTACTGGCTAACAATTCTCAGTCAACAGTAGCTAAAAACATTCAATTCCAAGCACCTAGAGCATGGGAAAGACTGCAGTCTATTTAAAAGTCAGGCATATCAAAAAGCTGCAGTAGAAACAGAAGTCTGAACTTGGCAAGTAAATGCCTTTTCCACTCCTTATTAGACAAACTTTCTTGATGGAAGTTGTCTATTTTAAAGGAACTGAATTTTGCATTTGAGTATCCTATTAAATTCTTAACTAAGTATGTTTAAAACTTTTTTATGAAATACAAGAATATAGTAACTGTTTTTTTCATGAAGTTTGTTGACAGACTAGAGCAACAGCACTTATAGTTTTCAAACAGTAAATAAAACCTCTAAAAGCAAATTTATTTCATGTTTTCTCTGTTAACTAGCAAAGTATCAACTAAATGTTATTGGCATTTATCCTGCTATTTTGGTCATCATAAGATTTGAAGGAATCCAGCTGCACCCATTTTTCCCATATGCTTTATACCAGTGTCTTCCTAAATGTTTTCTTCCTCTCACCATACAAAATTTCCACCACCTGTTGGAGAAGCTCCCCAGCTGCATTTGACTCTAATACGAACTTCCTCATCAGACTGTCTACAACCTTTAGCCCATGTTCCCAGTAGTCTCAGGGGGCAAAGGGAGTCGGCAGTTGCTCAGAAAGCTTGTAACTAACAGAGCATTGGGAAAGGAACATGAACTAGAGTCAACAAATTAGATTTGAAGATTTTAAGCAAAGTGCCTGAAGAGACAGCACATATTTTTATTCTGGTAACAACCTCAACCATTACATAAGTGTATTTTTACATCACCCTGAAAAGCCTACAGTTCCTGTGGTAGAAGGGTGCTTGACCTCCATGGTTTGCTGCTTACAAACAACAGTTTACATCAAGGAAAGTGTCACATCTTAGATGCCCTTGAACCAATTTGAAAACTTATTAAAAGCAGCATTGCAATTATGTGAAAAGTAGGTGGAGAAAGACCCAGAAAAAAAAGCTTCAAAGGTTTTCAATTAACTTTCAAGTGGTATTTCCAAGAATCGGCACGTCTGTTCCATACTGTGAAATAGTTTTCCAACTGCTTCCTTTGCCCAGTGTTTTTCCAAACTGACTAGTACAGCCAAGCATAGCTAGGCAACTCAGAAGAGTGCACAGTGAAAGACATTTTAGAAGAACCCTGGGTTCATGACCTGTTTTATGTAATGGAAATCTGCTTAAATATGATTCTAATGTAGATATAAGAACTCTTCACATTGAGATGGTATTGACCTATGCGTGGCTCTCTTAAGTGCCAGTAAGGCTCGTACATCACGTTCTTCCCTGATAGGAGGCCCCTTCAACAAAATGAGGCTCAAAATTCAGAACACAAAAGCACGTTTTCTGCTGCTTTATTGTTTTCAGTCTCTCCTGACCCTACTGCTTCCCAAACTAGCTCAGCTTTTCAATGACAAGAGAACTAGAAGGAGCTAGAGCAATGTACTAAGGTTTCAGGACAACACCCCAAAACCAAAGCAGCCCACCAGTTCTCTAAACTTCCACGTGCAAAGACTTTCTTCACATTATGCAAGTGTCATCTCTGCTCTGCTATAGGTTGCTGCTATTTAAAAAAAAAAAAATCTAGCTCTGCAAGAGCTCATTATTACTTTGCTGATGTCTCTTTATCAAAGCCACTTGCAGATTGAAAATGTCTGGTCTGCCCCAGGAAAAACAAAGTCCAGGAGAATTTATCTAAATTTGAGCTTCTTACAAAGCTGAAACTTGCACAAGTTCAATAAATACAGGCTTTGTCTCAGCTATCTATGGTTGTATCACACCACAACTTACTTCTCTGAAGAACTAGGAAGGTAGAGGTTGAAAACTCTCCATGTACACATGTAAGAGCAGAAGAAAACAGGCTGCACTCCTCCCCAGTGCCTGACAGCTGGATCCACTGATCATTAAGGACAGGGGAGAGAGCAAAGCCAGAAAAGGCAGTTTATGGACATGAAGGATGGCAAACCAGAAGCTTAGGCAGGGAGAGCAAGAATGAGCATCCAGAACCAAGGACTCCTAGGGAAAGGCATCCCTGTACTTGTTGGGCTTAGGGACAGCCCCCCCTCAGTATAGGGACTCACCAGGACAGCAGCTTCATAAATTGCTGTGTAGTCTATCAGCAACTAGTGGAAACTCTCTCTCTCAGACTAAAAGCAGCTTTTAGGGGGTGAGATTTGGTGTGATTCAACTTCATTGAAGTTTCAAAGCGTGGAAATTTAAGACAGGGCAGAGACTTCATGGAAAACATAGGTTTACCTGAGTCTGTGACCAAAATGCAACTAAATCCTTCCCAATGGTCTGAGAGCTTTGCTATATAATCTGTTCAGATGGATTCAATTTATAGAATTGAACTTCCAAATTTTATTATTAAGCACAGCTGCTAGCAAACAGAAACACACAAATCTGATGTGAAAATAAAATGGTAGCCTATCTATTGCTTCCTCTGTGGCTACTGTATTTGTTTTCTCTCTTTGGACAAACACTCACCCAAACTTGGGACAATTCCAGCTGGTTACATCAGCAGTTTATACAGCAGTAGTTACAAAAACTAGCCTTCATATTACTCTATGTACTTTATTACAATTTCCTTCTAAAATCTGCAGCAGTAGTGACAACCTTGTATATTATTATATCTATAGCATCTGAAAAAGAAAATTGAGATGCTTTTATTTTTCATCTTCAGAACAAATGAAATAAATCAGAGTTCCACAGAGCATCTAATTATCACAAAGATTTTCAGAGACATCAAATTATCATCGACTTTGAAATTAACACTATAGGCCAGTGATAAATGATGCAGGAGTATCTGTTAACACAATTTAACAGAACCAGTCAAGTCCCAAAGCAAAGAGGGATTCAAAGCCTTTCAGATGACAGAAACAGTGGCCAGCTGGCAAGAGATTTAATGAATACAAGAGCATTCAGCAGCAATTTGAAAACTGTCTGCTTGGGTAAGGCTGAGTTATTAAAGAAATCTCCATTTATAAACAGTGTTGATGGGATTTAAACAGCCTGTGTAAGAAGGATTAAAAGTCAATTGAAAAGTCTGTACAGATAAGAAAGCAAAAAGAAACTGTGCCCTTGAATTCTGTACATAGTGATTAACCTTATCTCTTTCTCCTGGCACACAGCAGGGGTAAAACAGGCTGCCTTATGCTGGTGAGGTGGGCTTTGCATTAGGGCTATTCAATGCTTATACAATGCTTTGAGCTCTACTGTACCTTCACTCTCCTCCTCTCTGGTTTTCCAAACTGTATACTAAAAATCATCTTTTACCATCCCACCAGTTACATTTAGCAGATAGCAAAGAGACACATAAATTGCAAGAGTCTTTCCAGGTATGCTATAATGATTAGGTTTTTCCTTCCTTTATGTAATTGATGATCTTGCTATTCTCTGTTAGACCTTCAACATATACCAGTGTAAATATTGACAATGGAGATTGGCAAGTGGGGATTTCTGGGAGAAGGAGGAGGGAGATGAGAACTTGTTTTTAAGGGTTTTTTCCTCTTGCTTCCAGAATTATTCTGCTTTACGCAAGACTTACTATGGCTTTTAATTTATATAACACTTCTTAGCATAAGACAACAGAAAGGAACACAAAACTAGCTCTTTTCAGTCCTTAATCCCTCCCCTATCCTTTCTCATCTTCTCATCCCATCCAAAATCCAGCCTATTCTGGTAACATAAGTTGCCTATTTCTGACGTGCCTTTTGTAAAACGGCCAAAGCCAAAGAGCATTTAAGGTGAAAATGTACAATGCCACGTCTTGTCTTGGTTTCCCTTGCCTGTAACATAGCCTAACATTTGATTTGCTTCCTTTGGTCTTGTCCAGGACACAATAAGAGCTTTATGAAAAAGCTCTGTAAGAATCTGGGCCATTGATTTGAACAAGGACTATTTAACCATGACACAGCACCAAAGAGAGCTGCTCCACACGCCAGCTCTGGAAGCAGCATTGCCCTTTCAGCACAGGGCTCTTAACAGGACTGCAGTGCTCGGCAGCAAAGCTGGGCAGCTTCTGGGACCTGAGGTCATCTCCTGGCACAGTCCTTCACCTCACTGTACCAGCCTGTCAGAGCTAGTTCAGGTGTGTCCAACGCTGCACCACAAAACATGATGTAAACATATTCCAATTACTTATCTGTGACATTTATCAGCCTATGTTTTTTTTTCCAAGGCATTGCAGAAACCATTACATAAACATAACCAGAATATTACTTGCAGAAGGGGAAAGCTATTCCACTGGGAATATTTATGAAGCAAACAAACAAGCCACAGATACTTATGAGTACATTGCCTCAATGCAAATCTAGGGTGGAAATAAAGAACATCAATATACAATTGCCCGCCCCAGGGAGATTCAATGAGCTTATAGTCAATCAGCTGTATTTGCATAAACCTGTATAAAAATCCTGTAGGAAATACATTTTTTCATTCAATAAGTATGGCTTTATATCCTTCAGAGTAAGAAGTATATTTTCATTCAAAATACATTTGTGACTATTAATTTTGCAGCAATGTTTTCATGGTCCGGTCCTTACTCTGGATGACATACCCACAGAATCCTCATTGAGGATACAGAAATAAACTTAGCAACACCAATCCCTCCTAAAAGCTCATCACCCTTTTATGTAGATCCTACTGAAAAAAAGAGGGTTTCTTGGTACTTTCTTCTGTTTGGGCTGCAAAGTCAGCATAGGTAAGATAGCCAGGTCTCCGTATTTGTTAGGGTTCCTACCATCTTAGTAGGACACTAATAAGGATTGGATTGCCATTCTGTGAGGGCTGTGAAAGATGAGGTGAACCTTAAAAACTGAAAAACCACCTTGCACCTGCATGTAGTCAGGCAGCTGCCTCACTGAAACATCAAGAGTATCAGTCACAGGTCCCCTGCCTCAATGCACGTACCTAAGAGGATTATGGTCTAAAAACATGCAGTTTGGCTCCTTCCCTGTAACCTCATGATGTTATTTGGGCATTTCTGAATAGCCAGATCTCCATGCAGCTGAGCTGCTAATAACACGGCACGTACCAATCACACTGCAAAGCAAGTGATCTCACCTAGGCAGCTTGTGTAAACACAGCTCAGCCACAGAAATATGACAAGCTTCTGAGCATGCTTAAGGCTATTCCATGAAGACTATTTAATCTGTTGCCTGGAAATACATAAATAGGGCTTTTGGGGGTTCCCATCCAATTTTTCATGAAGAAAATTTAGACCAAGAATTCCGCCAGAGAAGGGAGGTTCGCTGTCGTGGTAGTTCAGCATACCATATTCTGAAGATTAACTTTTCTAAACAGCATTTCCAAACCCAGCAATCTTCCTTTCTGATCACCTATTTCCATTAGAAAGTATTCTGCTGTTATAGCCAAGAACTGATGGCACTCCCAGTGGCCTGTTTGAACAAATGCACACTGCTGGAATTAAAACCATTTCTCCCCATGAATGCATTTTGGAAAAGTACTTTTTAAAGCTTCTTGGACATTAGAGTGAAACGGAATTTAAATTCTGAAAGATAAAAAAGTCCAAACCCTTTGAAAGAAGTGATAAATATCTGTTACCTTCTTCCTTAAATCAACAGATATTACTTACTTGTTGGGAAACTGGTAGGAAAATAAAGTCTTTGGTTATTCACAACATCTACCATTAAAAAGCAAGAATGGGTAGATTCAACTGTCTTGTGGTCTCATGGAGAAACAGCTACACCCCAGTTCTGTCCAGATTAGAAGAAGGTAAATCCTATTTACCACCATTTAATCTCCCCTATACTACAGCTTCCATTATTAATACTTAAAAACAGAATTCTATTTCATATGGAGCAGTGTTAAAGAACAGAAATTCCATCAGAGTAAATATGAAGGTCACTCTATATGAAATTTCTAGTTTGCAAAATATTTACCAAATAATCCTGTAAGAAAATAAAGTTTATTTTTATACAACGTATTTTATTATATCAACTAAAGCAGTTGGAAAACTACAGGGGGCAAGCTCTACTTCAGATCAGGCTTAGAAGCTTATCTACTTTTATCGGTTGTATGAGCTCATCTAAGAAAAGCGAGCACCTCTCCCCACAAGTCTGACTTGCTGTTATAACAGCTACAACACTATTTTTATTCAAAAAAGAAAGAACAAGCTTAGAATGTTTGCTAAATGTTTTTAGTTGTTTGTCTCCCCATCAAAACAGCAAATAATTCTTCCCTTAAAGGCTCCACTGCTACAAATACCAGAGCAGGAGGAAAAATAGTGGTCAGACAACTTATTTTAGAGATATATACTCTGCATTAAGTGGGATTTCAAAGAAAAATGGTATGATGAAGAAGTTTAGCCAACAGCTTTGATTTTTTAATGCAACTTTGTAAAATGAGCAGCTATTTATTTTCAATATATAGTTATTGAACTCTGCCTGGCTTACCTGATGGGTGCAAAAACTGATGGACAAGTGACAGAAAATTATTACATATTCTTCAGTGTTTTAATCTTCATGACCACCAAGAGAAATACACCTTGAAATTTGAAAATTTGTACAGCACACCATGCAGAATACTTCAGAAAACAGTCACAAGGAAATTACAAAAGTATCCCAGCTATAGAAAAAAGACAGATGGGACACCTGACATCCTACTTGAGACCAACCTCCTGTTTCAGCAGAATCAACTGCAGCTTTGTCATCCTGACAGATGTTTGCCCAACCTGACAGAAGTGCCGTAAGTCCTTAAGTAAAGGGGTACTTAAGTAACCTTATTATTAAGAACTGTCTTTTACCTGGTACCATTATCTGAATGAATCTGTGAACACAGAATGACCCTTCAGTGTTATTAAAAAAAGATTTATCTTCTCTTACTGCTGAACAATTTAACATACCACCAGTTCTCAAAGAACATATTGCTAAGAAAGACTTTTATTATGTTCCTGCAGTGTGACTCAGCTGCTTGATTGTCTTTTCATCCAGATATAAAGCAAAACAAACACAAATCCAGAAGCAAAGAGCATCAAATATAATGCATGACAGAATAAAAGTGACAACAGGTATTTCAACTTAAGTGTGGCTCAAAGCATTGTTGTTCTTTGTTATTCTCAATTCTTTTATGCCTTCAGTGGATTTGTGACTGAGAAACAGAGGGACAAGGATAAAGAATAGGGTGATTTAAAAATTCTAAACAACTGTTTTGTGATAAACCTTTCAGAGCAGGGGAATGAAGCTCCTAGGAAGAACAGCAGTACACAATCTTATTGCACCTTAGAAAAATGCTTTGCAGAGGATGGGGGATTAAGAGAGGTTTATTCCTACTCTATCATAAAACTGGTTGCAGTACACCATTAGCAAAGGGTGGTTCAAAAGGCTTAGATGCCATCTCTATTTAACCCTACTTTTGCGCCAGCTCGTGCTAATTTTTGAGAATTTCTTGTTCTTCTCCAGCAGCCCCACTATTAGTTACTCTGTCAGGGAGAGGTTACTTCTTCAGAGACAGATAAGTAATGACCTTGGACAGCAAGTTTGTTACTTCATCTTTGCCTCAGAAGATGGGGACAAAATGTTCTACTTGTTCTGTGCAACCCTTGTTACTGAAGAAAACAAGTAGTGGCTGATGTACTCCTGTCTCCTCCAGACTGAAAAAGCCAAGTGATCTCAGTTCCTCATAAGGCTTCCCCTCCAGACCCTTCACCATCCTCATGGCCCTCCTCTGGATACTGTCTAATAGCTTTATATCCTTCTTGTATTGTGGTGCCCAAAACTGTACACAGGACTCGAGGTGAGGCTGCAGCAGACAGAGTAAAGTGGGACAATCCCCTCCCTTGCCTGGTTGGCCAAGGGAGAGGTCCCTCTCTGCGCTTCCTTGGCAGTGGCTTAAGTTCAGACGGAACTTTCCGCCTGCACTCTCCTCTGTTGTTTCTTTCAGTGGTAATTTACTACAATTATATCCCCATTCCCTGCTCACATGAACTCTGCCAACAGAAAGCAATCCCGTCCTACATCCTGGAAGGCCCATATATTTTTTTTCTCACACAACAGATGTCATCACATCAAAGAACAGCGATGATTATCAGCAAGCCTCTCAAGGCACACACAAAGGCAAACAAAAACACACAGCTGTTTAGTAAGTCTTGGGGAGGACCCTCGGTATACTTAAAAAACTCACACAGAAGCAGGACCAATGAGTCTCCACTCAAGACTTCCCCCAAGTGCATGATAGTCAGATTTCAAAAAAGAAGGAATACATGGAAACTCTTTTCAAGTTTTCACAGGTAGAGGTGAAACAGAAGTATTGAAGTCCAAGACCCCAGCCAGTGTAAGATGTAGGTAATGGATGGATAATAGTAGGTTTTTGCGGGAGTTTTACTTAGTCAATGTGAAAGGATATTTCAAACACTACTACAAAGGAAATTCAGGGTAGAAGGGAAAAGGGCTCAAGGACACTTTAAATGTATGCAACTATAAAAATCAATCCTACAGGAAAAAAAGGAGGAAACAATGCTGAGTGCAGCTCTGAAAGACAGTGGTGTAGCTGACAGGAGCACCCTTCCCTCCACTGGAGCCTTGGACTACCCTAATTTGTGAACATTTGCACATGTGTGTATATAATGGCACAGTAAAGACAGGGAAAGAAGATGGCTGGAAAACTGTAGGTATCTTCAAGGTCCTTTTTCTTTTACCCTACATGTAACCTAAACCTAGGACTCTAGGACTCCCTGTCTCCTTTCAAGAACTCCTTAAAGAAAAACATTTTGCCTGTAGTCATGCACACAAGCCCTATTTCTACCTTTATTTGTCCATCAGTGCTAGGTTTTCTTCTCTGTTAAACTGCTTCTTATTCACCATTATGGCTCAATTTGAGGCAATGATCAGGCACTTCAGTCTGTATGGAATAATTTCCTATGAAAAGTCTTAGACACTTTTTCCTACTTTAAAACTTACAATCTCATTGGAGAGCACCAAAAAGAAAACATCATGCTAGAGCAGTTACCACAATGGAAATACAGTCAATGATTATGATGTCTGGGAATAGTCACAACATAATAACAATAAATTAATACCTGGGGAAAAAGACTAAACCCCATTGTTTATTGAATTATAAAATGAATTACTATATCAATCCATGAAGAAAAAAGAGGCTACATATGTGATCAAATTCAATGTGAAATCCCTCCCTCCAAATATCTGATACTTATTATTTATTACTGTCATCTTTAAATAATTGATGTTATTTACTCAAGTGCTGTACTTATCTGAAACTGAAAGCTTACCATCAAGAGAGGCAATTCTTTTCCTACAGCTGACATCTCAAAGAGTTCTCTTCTGCTTAGAAGTGTAGGTGGGCTCCATCTGCATTATTTGTTTGCCCTTGCACTATATCTGAATGATTCCACAGGAAATGTACTTAAGTCCACAACCAAAGCTTTTTTAAAACCAGTTTTCTACAGTTGTACAGCTGAACTTGCAAGTTCATCCAGGTCCAAAAGTCTAAAGTGCACATCTACAGACTGTCAGTGCAAGAAGGTGTCTGAATACAAGCCAGCTTCAGTGCAGAAACCATGTAACTGTGACACTGTTTTCACCATTTCAGAGCTAATAAACTCTGCCTCTTAAAATGAGAAACAGGTCTAATACTTCCTGGAAGACATTCAACCATAATGAAGGTCAAGTTATATCCCAGATGCATACCTGTAATTTCACTCTGTTCACGTCATTAACAACCATACAAAACTAGAAATGGTATCAGATTTCAAGCAGCTAAAATGGCTTTGCTGATGCTGCTCAATCCTGGACAATTCATTCTTACTCTACTGGAGAGTTCACTGACCTAACAGGATTCAAAAGCAGTGAGCATTCCTGCAGATATGCTCAGCAGATAGCTGTACTGTGAGAGGATACAAGATCTGTTGAGAAAGAGTCTTTCCATGGCCTTAGCTATATGCAGTATTTGTAGGTAAACTGCTACTGATTATTTAAAATGGGTTTGGTTAAACTGCCACAAGCTATGTCCATACCTTTTTAAACACTGTTTACAAATGGCTTAAACAAGAAAGAGATAAAACCAAATGAAAAAGAATCTTTTATAACCCAGTGTACATTTATCTACATCAAGACACAAACCAGCTTACACTTTACTGATGGTTATGTATGGAACAGCATTTGCAAAACAGACTACTGACAAAACTATGCAAACATTGTTCTTGCAGTTCTGTCAAGTCAGCTTGGGAACAGCTACTGCTGTGGTTTCCTTGTGAAAGTCTAAGCACTTTAGGATCTGATAAGAGACACTGTAGGAGTATATTATAATAAAGACAGAATTTCAGTTCCAATTCTTCATAAATTCACTAGGGTAACAAAAGCCCCATATGACATGGGTGCAAATAATTCTGGGCTTTAAACATGAAAACTACAGGTTTGAAGCTTAAATAGTTGCACTTGATTCTATCAATACTAGCTGAGCCAAGCAAGACTTCAAACTCTGTTCCTTTTCAGCTTCAGAAAAGAAATTTATGAAAAGCTTAGCTTCCAAAATAGCAAATTCAAATATGCATAATCCAAATATCTGCATGTTGTTTACTTGTAATTTAAAATTAGCATACTGGACTCCAAAGATTTTGCTGGATTACTGATGTCAATTTATTGTTGAAATGCTAATTTCAAACAACGAGTATAAATGAGTTTATTTTCTGTCCTCTCCCAAGAATCACTCTCTCAGCTATTATCTGGACATCCAAAGTTTATATACTGAAGAAACAGCCTCCTTTATTTCTCAAATGTGGCAGTACACCTTCTAAACCAGAATTTTTACCTGAATTGTAGTAATATGATTTCAGAGCGACGTGTAATCAAAGCATGAGGGGGAAATGTCTTTCTCGGCTTCAGGTATCTTCAGGTACAGTGAGGAAGTTATAGAACTGACAAATCGTAAACCTCAAAAACAAAGAAACCTGCTTGTTGTATAGTCTATGTGATAAGAGCTCAAACCAGTAAATTTTGGTATACTCTGTAATTAATCTTTGGACATACCTCCTATGATAAATACTTATCTAATAAGAATACTTTAATGCTTATACTTTTTCAAAATACCATTTGGAGACAATCAGTTCAAAACAAGCAATGGAGACATTGGTTATGTTATTGCAAAAACATATGCTTCATAGCTCAATGAGTCTAGCACAAGAGTTTAAATAGATCTACAGTACTCTTTAAAGGAGCCAAGAAAGCCTGTGTGGTGTGCTGGTTTTCCCCCTTCAAAAAAATGAGAGAGGTAAAGAAGTTTTATTTGACAAGCTCAGAAATTCAGGTTTGTTTACCCGAGACTCTAGAGAACTAGCACAGCTACACTGCAATTTTCAGCAAGTTCAGCTCTGGCAATAAATTACAGTGGATACAGCCCAGCAGGCATGACTCATTCCTTTTGCAACTGTGCTTTAACATCTAAAAGGCCCTGCTCATCAGCCTGTTTCCAGGAATGTCATATTTTTTGCACACCTGCCTAACGATCACAAGTAGAATTCCAGGCTTTTGTTTTTGCTCAGGTCCTGCCTCCCAAGACCTGATGTGCCCAGCTGTGTCAAAGGCATGTGAGTACAAGTGTCCCCAGTTTATGTGTCAGCCTTGTTGACGAGCACTCTCCTCCAGATGCTCTGGTCCTCTGGTCCAGTGTTAGGCCACAGGACTTTGATACTAGAGAATAATACTCATCTGGGCAAGCAAAAGGAGAAAATTACAAAAAAGACTGTCTATAAAAGGATATAATTCTGGATTAGAAGGGGATTTACAGAAAATGAATGAGGAAGGAACCACGGGTAGGCTTCACTCATCTTTTGTTAAGAAAAGATGCGTTCTTTTTTACTTAATAAATAGAAATACATTGCAAAGATTGGAGGCAAAATAGAGAGTGATATCTCAAAAAGTTAAATATATTTACAGTTTTATTGATAGTTTAAATTAACATGATGCAATCATTCCTTTAGAATGGGACTTTTATACTCACTTTGAACATTCCTCTTTTCAACTTAATCAGACAAAAATTGTCAAAATCTATTACCAAGAAAGCTGATTTTCAAAACCTGAAATTTCAAGATTCACCTTCTTAAATGTGCATGCATTAAAAAAAAATCTAAATCATTAATTATCTTGAAAGATTTCTATAATTAATCTGATTGTAGAACTGCTTTAGTAAACAATTCAAAGCTATTTGATAAATATAGGGACTACTATGTCACTCTATTGAGCAACACGAAATGCAGAGATAAACGTAGCTATACTCGAGAGAAGGTAAAGAAGAGAGAGAAACTTTATTTTGGTTTTCTCATTATATAGGGTTCTGGAAATGACCATTGATTGGAAGGTGAAGCTACCACCTCTCCAACGACACTGGTTAATGACAAAGTCTATCAAACTTTTCTCCTCCCAGGAGAAAGAATGAAAAACAAAAAGACAGTTAGAAAACCATGTGCATGTTTACAAAAAACAGCGTGAGAACCTCCATCACAAGAATGAAAACATCAGAAGGCTGAAAAGTGAGAGTAACACTACTACACTACTTAAATGCTAGTCATAAATTGACAAGACTTTATTCCATAAAAGTGTCTAAAAACCTTGTATTTCAGAAATCTGTTTTTTAAGTTTTTGTTACCCATAATGAAATCTGTGAGTATGTGTGAACACAATATGTATTTTTTAAATAAAAGGATTTTCCTGACAAGGAAATGGACCCAGCTACAAAAGCCATGGCTGGCTTCCTGCTCTTTCATTGGACCTAAATAATAAGTCAAGGCAAATAAAAACCAAGTGTGGATATTTCTGCTTCTCCAGGAAAACATTAGTACAACCCATCTAACATCCAATTAAAGAGTTCAACTATGAAGGTAAAGGCAACCTGATAATATCTTAGAAATCGTTATCTGGATCTTCTGTCCATATTCCACTTAGAAACAATATTATCGTTACTTGCTTATTGTATTTTATCTACATTGTTAATGGTCAAAAATAACTTGAATTATTTGGTACAGCTTCTATTTCCACTAGCATATGCAACTAAGGCCTAATAGGATGCTGTAACAGGCAAACAAGGTCATGTGGCTGTATCATGGAACACAGACTTTCATGGCCCTGAAAGAAAAGAAAATTGTCAAAACCTCAGAATTTCAGCATCTATTAACACCAAAAATTTTGAAATTCTGGGATGAGATAAGAAGTGAAGGGAAAATAACAAAAAGGCAACATAACTCATACAAAACCATCTGAATTTCTGTTTTTAACCCTCAAAGCTCAACATCAACACAGAAGACAGTCAGTCTAGAGAGAAGTAAAGAAGCTTAGCCAATTAAAAATATTACTTATATTTCACCTTAAATATATACAGAATTGACTGAAATGGCTAGTGCTGTTTTCAAGATTTTATGGAGGATGGGCAAAGTACCAAAAACTAGAGAAACAAGAAACAATGCTTTCATTTAAAGAAGGAAACAAAAAAGGAACCAGTTCAGCCAGCTGAATTTCAATTCCTAGGGAAAAAAAAAATAAGGGGGAAAAAAATTTGGCAAAGCAGTTTGTAAGTCCCTAGAAATAATATGCAATGGGGTAAAAGGCAAAATTAAATTTGACAACCATGTTGAGGACAGATCCTGAAACCTTTCTAGCTTGCCTTCCCCAACAGATAATAGGTTTGAACAAGGGAAGGCACATGCTGCTGGTAGTCTTTAAAACAGTCAGATGAACTTCTCATACACAGCCTAGATATAGTAATTGTTTCTTCTTCTTGTTTCTTCCCTGGGGCATCTCAACAGACCTAACAGCTCTCTTGAGCACCTTCCCTATTCTGTGGTTCTGTGAAAACACATTTTAATTTAGCTATCCCACACATAAGGACAAAGAAAATAATCAACATGCACACTTGGGAAAGTAATTTGGAAAGCATTGTCTCCAGAAAGAACACTGGGAACTGCAGCTTGGGCTCCACTGTGTATTTGTTACTGTGGTTCAGATGCCTAGAAGGCTAATTTGAGCTAAAATATATAAAAGTAGAAATATCAGGCAAAGCAAACAACCCCCTTTCCTGCATACACTATGGCAATCTGATTGTTTATGATGATTTTCCTGGTGTCGCAATTTACTTGAAAATATTGGAAGGATTTTTAAGGTTTCCGTTGATTTGGTAAAGAAAGGGGAGCCTTTCAGTACACACCTTAGAAACCTCACTATAGGCAAATTAACGGAAGTTGAGAGATGACTTGATATTTTTGCATATGTATTTTTATATATACACACACCTTTAAGACTCATTAAGATATCAAAGGAGAAAAAAAAAAGACTGGGGAAAATATTAAGATTTTTTCAGATTCACAAATTAATTCATAGAAAACCACAATGAATAGAAATTGACATTACACAAATGTGTCTTACAGAGGTATCACTTCCTAGCAGCAAGAAAATTATTCTGAAAGCTCTTACTTCAGGAAATGGACATAATTGCTTAAATTTTTAAGTAAATTTAGATACTTTTCAGAAACTTAACTTGTATTCAGCTTCTGGGAGAGAAATAAAACTCTCTGACCTACATACATGAGACTGAATCAGACTAGCACAATTCTCTAACCAGGCCTAGAAGTCTGAACACTTCTTTCTCTCAGCTTCTATGAGATGCTTCCTAGTCTGTTCATTTTGCAGTGAAGGGGCTCAATACAAAAGTGACCTGATGCAAAGACAGGCAGAAAGAATATTTAGAAAAGAATATCTGAAAGCAGGTACCTCAAAGGCAACAGCCATATAAAAATAACTCCTTAAAATCCACAAAGTAAGAAAGGAACTTTAAGACTTGGCAAGTGGAAAACTCAAAGCACCCTAGGGAAAGGAAAGATGCAAGGAGAAAAATCAACATATCAGAAGGAAGATGACTGCTATCCATCAGGGAAGAAATGGTGAGCTGCATCTTGAAAAGCCTCTGGGCTTGAAATATGTGAGAGAAATAAAACCCATCTGCTCAGCAATAGCCTGCTGCCTGACATATTTCAAGTTAACAGTACCTCAGGGTTACGGCTGTCCCTCCATAGGCTCAGAGTTGCCTGACAAAGCAGTTCCAAAGTCAGGGACATTACAAAAAGCAAGCATTTTATTGTTATTGCCATACTGATTAATCCATGTCTAAACCTACCCTGTACATTACATACAGTTTTTGTTTACATTTTATTACTGTACAAGTTGTTCCAAAGGAATCTTTCTCTTCCCTACAGTAACAACCAGGAAAAAAAATTTCCAGTAATAGATTATGTTTCCAAGTGTGGTAATTGTCATAACAATTTAACTTCCAGTCCATCCTAACAACCACTGCTAGAACAAATTCCCCCTTTGGCCTGCAATGCATCAAGTCTCACTCCAAAATACTGTCAAGGCTGCTACTGGATGCTCAGCAGAAGACTTCAGCAATGTAACTAATTCATGCTACCTGTCTGCTAAAGAAAATTTAATATTGCCAGTTCAGGCAGGATCTTTTCTCTGACAGCAAAATAGCATATTTGACATGTTTATAACTTACAACTCCCAGGCTTAAGGTCTCAATATTTCCATCACAATGTTGTCCCAAATAAATAGTAATAATGAAATTTTGTATGCCAGAGTAAACTTTAAAGTGATTGGAAAACAGAACCTAAGTTAAATATAATTAGATTTTTTAAATTAAGACATTAATGTAGAAAGGATTCGTAAAAATTTGATAATGAGAAAGATTTATTATGTACCAACATGTACAGGATTCCAGAGGAACCAAAACTACATATTTACGCAGAACAGGAGAACCTTAAGACATTTTTGCTGTTTTGGAAGACATGACAGAATATGTTAAGTTAAAAGAAATACAGAATACACTCATACTCTATATCCTCAGATCAGTATATTAGATAAATAAGTATGTTAAACATTCCCTAGGACTTTCAGATCACTGTGAATCAATGAATGGTTGACTGAATAGTATGTCCAGGCACCCATGGAATAGACGGTGATATGGAAAGGTGCCCTTTAAAAAACAGTCCTAGAGCAGCTCAGTCCTGAAGTCCTATTTCTGCCTGAATTAAATTTTGAGTTTCTGGGACAGAAAGATAAAACCTTGTTCTACATGATATGGAAACAACAGAACATGGAAGAATTGAGATATAGGAAGAAATATGTAGAAAGATGTATGTAGAAAGAAAAATGTATCAGGGTTATGCAGGGAAGAAGTAATCATAATATAGCACTCATTACTGACCTGAATAATGAAGAGCAGGAAAACATCATCAGCTAAGCAAACAAGAAAAGGGCAGGCTGACTATGTTAAAGCTCTTCTGGAGCTAAGCCATCTAACAAACACGGGAAACATTCTGAGAGATAAAATGCTCCACAAAGTGTACCGAGACAAAGTGTTTGTTTAGGAGATGGGGGATTTTTTTTCAGCATTGTAAGGTAGGTTTGGCTCCTCTTTGCAATGTTGGGTACTTTATAGCTGCTTAAACATCTGGCCAGTTAATACTGTAATCTTCTAAAACTTCTAAGATTATCAAAACATCTAAAAATATGATTTTAAATGTTCATAACACTGGAATTAAACTTAGTATGTCTTATAAACAGTACTTCCTATGCAGAAGAACAATACAGTATCACTAATGCAAAAGCCTAAATGACAGTACAGCCCATTACATTAAAATGGACACATTCTCTGTTTTGGAGAACTACATTTAATGTAGATATCTAACATTAGTTATTGAGCTCCAATTAAATGTTGTAAACATTTTTATTTGTTTTTAAGCCAGAAATGAAACCCGAAATTCTTTCTTATTTATTACCCAAGGGACACGTTAGCAGTAGTACCTCCTTACTGAGCTAGGCTGCACATGTATTAAAGAAAGCATCTGTCAGCTGAACAAGCAAACCGGGAGTTGTCTGTTTTGGTCAATACTTCATTTCCACATGAAAGCTAAGAACATGCACCCACCTAGGAAAAACAACTCTAAACTTGGCAAAACACACAGGGTATAGGTTTACTTTTTTACCAATACCAATGGTTTCTTAGTCAAACTTCCTTAACCAGCCAGTAGAAGAATTCCTGGGAGATTAAATACTCAGTCCTCCAGAATCAGGTTTGAATTTTCTACTTTTTGTGATGCCGTTATTCTGGAAATACAAACTAACATTTTCCGTCTTTTGTTCCATGCCCTGAATCCATGGGCAACGAAACAGTACTAATAGGCTTGTATTTTAATTGCTCGTACAAAACTATTCAGTCAACCATTTATTGATTCATAAGGCTCTGGAAGTCCTAGGAAATGTTTAACATCTTTATTTTTATGATTTCCATATGTAAATCAGAGATTCGAATAGGGCTTAATTACAAATTAAATTCCCCCTCCTCCCCCCCATGATGAAGAGATACAGTACAAAGCTTTCACTGTAGGATAAAGTTGATGAAAGTGATTAAAATAGAACTTGCTGTACAGTTGCTCAGAACCACACTGTTGCTTTCTGCAGTTTCAGCATTTCCAGGACTTGGAGGAAAGCATAAATAGACTACAACAATGAAACAGAGCTCCATCGGAGATCTGAGACAATGTGCGCAAACACAGGAACTTCCCTTTTTCAACTCTTGGTAGTCCCTGATTCACAGAATATCCTGTATCAAAAAAGTTTAGATGATATAAAGTTGGACATGGGAAAGTGGTAAATTTGTCTTTGACTGAAATTTGAGTTTATATTCTCAGAATTTAACTGGACAGTGACTGTGGTGAGGATTGCATTTTCTATGCAATGGAAGAGAATGTCAACACTCGGGGGAAGAATTCAGGTTGCATGAACGATTCTGAACACAAACAGCACCTGCATAAACTCCCACTAAGCTTCAAGCCTGCAAACTTTGGCACTGGGGCATAATGCTGCTGCTGCTGCTGGTGTCCCAGGGTAGATAACTTTACACACAAGTGGAAGTTTCTTTACACTTAGCAGACTGTTGGAGTCCAGAAATTCCAGTGAACAGCAACAGTTATATCCATGGTCCAACTGTAAAATTTCTCCCCCCCAGCCCATGCTGCAACTCCAAGGAAAGGGAAAATCTACCATGTCTGCTTGTCTAGACTGCAGATTTGAAGACAGAGCCCAGTTTTACCCTTACACCTCCACTCACTACTGATCTGACATCTTCCTTCAGCTCCTAAGCAATGCATGCAACTGCTGCAAAGTTTTTAGAGGCTCGTAAGTGCACAAAGGCAAATTCTTCTTTTTAACACTTATAGCCTTGACAAATCTGAGTGGTAGCCATGGGGAAAAAGAAAATGCCTCTTGTATAGTTCAAGTGCTCCTGTCAAATATCAAAAGATCTGCTTAAAAAAAATGGATAGACTCTCTCAAAGAGATAACTCTTTCCAAGGAAAAGCCAGGGCATATCTATGCAGGTTTTGCGTGAGGTAGTACCTCGATTATCTCAGTTATGCAAACCAATACTAGTTTAGAAAGATATATGTGTAGGGTATAGCTATAAAACTCTCAAATTAAGTCACAGTAATGACAAGACGAAAGCACTTCTATTGCTACAGTTTATAGCTGTGGATAAAATGGAGAATACTTTGTAGTGAGGAAATTTTAACTGACAAGAAATATTTCTAAGCAGTATCATTATGAAACAGAAAAAAAGAAAAGCTCTAGAAGGTGCAAAAACACTGAAACTCATCTTGATACAGGGTGATTTCCATAATATATTTGATCTATAAACCAACAAACCAAAACTATTGACCCATGCACTTCTTCCTCCCAAATCAAACCATATTCAGTGTCTTACCCAGCTCTGATTTAGTGCCTCAAATATTAGATTAGTCACTCTTAAGTACATTTACTTTGTGGCATTTCATTCTTTTCCTTCAGTTGTTCAATACAGAGAGGTTACACATACCTGTCTACAGAAGTAAAGACAGAGAGGAGGGGGTTTAAGCTACAATATGAGGAGCTTTTACAATGATTGAAAAAACTGTATATATATTTTTGCCTTAGTTTCCACTTGAAGCAGAATGGTATAACTCAGTCCAATCCCTCTGTCTGAACGGCAATTATTAATCAGCTTCCTTTTGGCAAAGAACTCTTTCACCTCTTATTTTAAAGCACTGAGGGTACCAAGGTGTTTCCTGCTCAGCCATTTATCACAGCAGGCTTATAATTTATTTTAACAAGAAACACAAGCTAAAAAGGATATCACAGAAGTGCGATGCCTCACAGTAAAGGGAATGCAACTCTAAAAGCCACCAAGACAGGTTTCTAATGCTGAAGTTCTCCTGCCAAAGCAAGCACTGTTAATCCCTGTTGAGTCAGAGATTGCACAGACTGCTGATGTATTCAGGAATTACTACCCCCTGCTCATTGTCCCCAGTTAGACTGTTCACAGTATTATGAACAATTGACATGTAACACCAGAGATTACCACCAGCTGTATATGCACACAAACCTATTCCTATGCACACATGTACAAACACTCTGCACCATGCTACTAAAATGCCACATTTCTTCTGTCAGGTCCCACCTTCTCAGAGGTGTGCACATGCTGGTCAAAAACTAGTCTGAACCAATGAACACTTTAACCTTCATTTCTAGATTAAGATCCCTCATTGTGAGGAAAAATAGCTCCACCAGCTGATGGAGCTATTACTTTGGTTGAGCTTTGAAATCGGTACAAAGTTCACAGTAAGTCTGAAGTCACTACAGACTTGATTTTTTTTTTTTTTGTGAACACAAGACAGATGTTCCTACTTCCTCCAGGAAACATATAAGCAGATTCCAGAATTCATTAAATATTTGTGCTCTGCCTATTCCCTGAGCTGCATGATGAAAGATCCTGGACAAGTGAACATAATTGAAGTTAAACATTTCCAGCATTCAAGAATAAAATTTTGACCTTTATCATCGGAAAGAAATCCAATTTTTTAAAAAAAAACTTCACCTTTTCCTTTAAGATTTAAAAGAAGAAACTTACACACAGGGGGATTTTGAAATTTTTCCTCTTAAATTTATCTTTATTATTTGTAAACTCCTGCATCCTCTCAGCACAAGGAATTAATCAGTTTTTCTCTGAGCTTTTCCATTTTCCAAGCCAAACATCTGCACTTGCCTTCCCCCATCTGCTGTTCTTGTTGTTCAGTTAGCTTACCACCTCAATTGCAGCAACTTCCTTTTCAGTTTCACTAAACAATAGATTGGTGCTCTCCTGAATGAGGCTGCCTTCTGTCTTTTCTATCATTCCATCTTTCCCCTTCACTAACCTGAGGTGATAAGAAGAAACACCACTAGCAAAAGCTTGTTTCCTTTGCTTTAAAAGAGACATTTATTTTGTTTTATTCTCAGTAACTTTCCATATTAGTCTTTCCAAGATTAAGACATGAAAAAATACTAAGACAAATGCAAAGACAAGCAAAGAGCAAGGCCAGACATATACATGTGTATGTATGTATGTATATGGATAAACACTTGTTTTAAAGCAGACTAGGAAGAAGGCCATTTAAAAGCAACACAAACACATTCCTAAAAAACACTGTAACTACTGTTAAACATTTACTTGGTTTTCCTGTGTGCAGTGTTATCCAACAGGCCATTTCCATAGTATTTAATAAAGTGTGATGAGATGCTACAATGTTGTCAATTCATGACACATTTTAGTCACGTATGTGTTGTCCAGGTTATACAAACCTGTAAACTCAAGAATCTTAAATGAAAAATAAAACAAATCTGTAGTACATGAATCCTACTGGCTGAAGAGCCTGAGAGTGGTAAACAAAACCTACAGCCTATTTCTGTAAGTCTCACTGTTTTGGGAGTTGCTAGGAGCCAAGAACAGATCAGCAGGTCAGACTGAGGAACAGAACTTTCCCAACTGCAGACTCAGCAGCTTCAAAACCAAACCACCCCACCATTGTATCATATTGATCTACATTAAAATAAAAGACCTAAAATAATTTTCTTAAACTACAGTAAAAAAAATATTCCTGATTTCCTGGCAACTAACATACATGAACAAACTCTGAAGTCTATTTCTTGTGAATTTTTTGTTATTATTGGAATGGTGTGTGAGCAACTGGAACTGTAAATCTCATGCCAACAATTAATTCCATATTGACTTGACTCAGACAATTTTTTTAACGCAGACTTTCAGTTATGCTTTCTGTAGGATTCTCTTTTGCCATCACCAGCACATTGGTGCCTTACAGCAGTATGCACTGTATCATGAAATTTAGCTAACAGGAATCTATATTCCTCTCTAACCTTTTTTCCAGGAAGAAGAATACTACTATGCATAATATTTTCTTCTAACTTTCGATTTATTTTTTAAATTAGAAGCAGCAAGCTCAATGTGGTCTTTTTACACTTATGGGGGAAAAGAACAGTTGGGAACGTCCTTGAACACACTTGTTTCCCCATGAGCATTTAATTCATAATCTAGAAACACTCACTGGCAAAATAAATAACATTATGATTCCAAAGTCCCCACTATGTTTTCAATCACAGTCTTGGGGTCTGAGTCTTTTGCCATCTAAGGACTCCTTTTACAATGTTAAGCCTTGTGCTTCTTTTAAGTATTGGAAACAACTGGTGATCTGACAAAATCCAGGACTAATCTACAAATTGAAAAGAAAAAAAATACAAAGTTTAGTTGTTAAAACCAGAGATGTGACACTGTTTAGGTCACTGTGAGGTGACAGCCTCTCTGAATAAACAACAAACACACCAACACTAAACTCTTTCCTATCAGCATCTCTAGATATTTATCACCCACTGTTTCTAAATTGCTAAAACCAACTTCTTACTTTACTGATTTGTCCAAGAATTGTAAAATGTTGAGTAACATGTTCACCTCTGCAGATAAATACTGGTCCAGCTGCAGATAAATACTGGTCCAGAGTTTTTGAGTTTGAGAGGGGAACAGAAGCCAAATCTTCTAGAAATGCCTTAAAATATAATTTTGACATTTTTTACTTCACCCTTCCTCTTTTTATTTATAATCCTCTGCACATGAGAAGGACGCAAAACATTGGGGGAAACAGTTCTCCTGAACAGCCACAGCTATCCCAGCCACTCCAGGGTTTGCTTTTTGTTGCCCCCTTCTCATTTCATGTATGTTGAGCAGAGGACCAAGAAAAAGCATGTGGCCACTAACAACCCTCTTTGGGATACCTTCAGCAAGGTGCAGCCTGTAAAACAGGCACTTCACTCTCTGTCTCCTCATTTACATCTTTGACACTTGGCCTTCTTCTTTCTACTTCCAAGTGCAATCCTCTCCCAACAGCATGGCTCACTGTGTTTTTGAGGGAGGGATACTCTTATTTCTGGGACAAGGCACAGTCATCCCCTTGGTTAGTGCTAACAACAACAGCAACCAGTACCAGAGGCCCAGAGAACAGGGTGAGGTGGTTGTCTCACAGCCCACTTGCCTTGTCAAGGCACTCCTTGCCCGCCTCCAGCAACCTGCCACTCAGAGCCAGAGATGGGCAGCGCATTTTAACACCCTTCCAAAAACCTCTCCCAGTTTCTGTGCAGTTGTCTGAACCAGTATAAGCTACTGGGAGACGTACTAGCCTACAGAAATAAAGTTTCAAAGGTTAGCTGTGCTTTACTTAAGAAAAATAATTAAAAAATACTTAATCTCATTTTGCTTGCAAACTACCACCCAACAAGGACATGAAAGCCTTTTATTCTTTCATATAAGCTGGAAACAGCAAAATACTGTTCCCATTCTGTAACAGGAATTAGAATTTTCTAATATGAACAGACAGCTCTATTGTAATTTCATTGTTTTCTGAATAGCAAACACATAGAGCACAGCCTGTAAAATGAGAACTTGCTTCCCCTTACATGCATATCTTGCAGTTGTCAGTCTGAAATGTCATCTGCTATCCAAAAAGTGCTATGACACTTTTTGAAGCTCTCTGCTACCAGCTTCCCATTTTACTAACCACCTTAGTATCAGCAAATATTTTAAGGAGGTTAAGAGACTGTCAATTAAGATAATAAAACAAGAACTCTAAAAATTGCCTTACTAGCTCTTTTACACCTATGGAGAAAGGGAAGAGATGCATCTTTTGTTCCACAAAAGTGACTAAACAGCAGCAACATTTATGTAAAGGGGAGAGCACAGTTCAACATTTTCACATGCAATATAGAAGACTATAATAATATAATAACTAAACTCCCTTTCAAAATTAGATTTGAAAGCACAGGTTCATCCTTCAGTCTCACTAAGTCTCAGGATATGCAAACATAATGCTGGTAAGCCAAAGAAACCCTAAATTGTTGTATCAGCCCTAAGGCACAGATATGAAAAGTTATTTTCAGGATTTCCTACAGCGTACAAAAGGGAAGTAGCCAAAGAAGCCCTTTCTTAAAGCAAGTCTTCAGAAATCTCTGCAGTACTGAAGAAGATTCCCTCCTTCACACAGCTCCCTTCATTACCCTAATTGGAAAATACTCCAATTAACAGCTAGAAACTGAGCATAAAAGGAATGAGGCTGCTAGCTCTCCCATTCCTATCCAACAAGAAGGTTTTCTTTAGAGAAGAAGTTACTTCTGCTTGTTATCTAGCTGATAACTGACAAAAAAACCTAGAAATCAACAATACCATTACCATCCCACTCCTTCATTTGCAGCTGTTGAACTCCATAGTTTTTTTTAAAAGTTTCTGAGGAAGGGTTTTCTCAATCACTTTTCTGGGTTAAGATTTTAAACAAACAACTAAAAAGACTTGTGTATCAGGGAATTTAAAGTATCTTTTGCTGGTAATTCCTCCATAAGTGCACATGTTATTTCCTCCTCACTTTGCTCCAAAGAGCAAGGAATTTAAATAGGATAATGTGAAAGCTTATAAAATCATCACTGAGGGTGGGTGCAAAGATTTAAGAAGGGAATGTTTAATATTAGTTCAGCACCACCAATAAGGTATCACAGCTAGTCTTTTAAAAATATGAACAGTTAATTCTGTATAGATCAGGAAAATAAATGCTTTTTCAAAAAATTGGCAATTTAAATATTACTAACTATTGCCTTTATTCATATTTAAATATAACAGAAGCAAATCCAATTATTCAGAGAGGAAGAAAAAAACTGAACTTGGGTTTTAAGAGCTTTCTGGTAGTCAGCCTCTCTTGCCTTTAATCTTCCCTCTCATCTATCTCCATTCTCACACTCCTCTGTATCTTTGCCTCTTCTGAAGGCAATAACTCCTACAGTCAATATTCCTGTGTATGGTGCTTGTCCAAATCCTTGTTACTTGATAACAACCACAAGTTCCTGCTTCACAAACTAGCCTTTCACAGCATTCTGCTTGAGTATGCATCCTATCTGAACCACAACAAAAGTCATATGTGTTTTCCATATAATTTTCTACCTTTTTTTTTTTTTGAGAGAGGAAGTAGGTTAATGAGTTCTGATGAATTCAGTTATGCCAGTTACTTACTCAGCTGGAACATTCACTGCAGATGATCAAATCACTCATTCAGTTGTGGTCTGGAGTTATTTTACATAGGGCATCAAAATAGTTTAAGGCCTTAATTAAAAAAAAAAACTCCAAGAAAATTCCAGATCTATTTAAATTGATTAACATAATAAAAAAAGAAGCCATAGCTCACTAAAACATGATCAGAAATAGCAACTTGATATTTACAGCAATTATGGAAGGCAGTACTGCAAGTATAAACATTTTGCTGAGCAGACATAAAAACAGCTTCAAAAGAATAACTGCCTTTAATATAAGCTGAGGTCAATACATTATAAAATGTGAAAACAGCTTTCAGCTCTAGTTAAGATGCAAGAAAGTTCTCGAATATGATATATAGTCACCCAGAAAAATGCAAACAACAGATCTAGACAACTCGCACAGGCATAATTTTCTCAGGAGAAAATGAGGAAAAAAAACCAAAAAAACACCACCAAATAAAACCCCAAAAACTTGAATTTATTCCACCTATCTAAAGTACTACATCTGTTCTAAAGAGGTTAACTGTGTTTGTTCTAGTTTATTTGGCTATTAAATGCAAGATAAAAGATCTCTAGGCGAAATGGAAAAGATTGTATCTTATTTTTGGGAAATAAACAGATTCCAGAGGTGTGTTCCCGCCCAGCCAATCCTGAGGCTGTCGTGCAGGTCTGCCACCTCTCTGAGGCCAATCACAGCCATGAAGGGAAACTCGTTTTGCAGTTTGTCTCGGAGGTGCCGATGATGAATGGCTGCTTCAGGGGAAGAGATCAAGCTGTGCTGCAAATCTTCCTATTTGTTCCATCTGCTTTTCTATTTTAAACAGCTGCAGTGATCAGCCTGGCACCCTACATTAAGTACATGGGAATTTCATAAGAGAAAACATTTCTGTAAGTGAAAGCATGACCTAGGGAGGACAAACCTTTCTCAAACTGAACACTGCAGCTTCTGCAAACAGCTGCAGAAATGTACTATTATTTTGTATCTGCTTTCCAGAAAATATATGGCATAACCATAGCTCAAATTTACAGCTTTTATAAGGTCTACTTTGCAGCCATAGCTGGTTTCAAGAGGATGGTGTTCTCCACCTTCCATCCTCCTGCCTAGCTCCACTTTCCAATACAACTTGTAAGATAGCAGAAGTAATATGCAAACAGAGTATGTTTATTAGAATATGCAATTCAAATATACCAAAGCCTCACCTGTAAGCCTTACTTATCTTATAACTGTGCTGAGGTTGTACTAATGTAAGGTACGCCAATCCAGTCTGGCTCCAAAGGTCACCATTTTAAAGGAATGCTTTCAATAAACCCCATTACTGATTTTAAGCTAAAAAGACTGGTAAGCATTCTGAGACAAGCCATGGGTTTGGGTGTTTTTTCCCTTTGGTTATAAACACCATTCTTGACTGGTCAGATTCCAGTGTGGCCAAATGCTGCTTTCACTTATCCTTTCACTGTGTTGTTCTTTGTCTCCCGACATACTGTGCAGCACTGCTGTGTTCTGCTAAACAGCTTCCTCACTTCTCAAAGCTAGCCACATTTCAAATGCCAGCAAAACAAAGTTTAGTGTCTTGATAAGAATATCTACCCTAACCCCAAATAGAAATGTTTTAGGATTCTAAGGAAGGAGAATGCTAGCAGATGTAGATGCAAAGATTATAACATGGTTCTTTTACTGTTTCTCTCCCTCACCTTAAATTCAGTTTCTTTGAAAGTTTGAACATGTTTAGCCACTTCTGAATTAAAGTAAATGAAAAGTGAAATGGCAATAAAATGAAACTGCAAATAGCAGCAGTATAGGTTGCCTTTTCAAAGTCTCACAAGAAATTACAACATCTCTTAAATAATTTCCACCATGCTCTGTCTAGGGATAATTTTCTTCACATTAATAAGTCATGCTGTAGAAGTTTTCTAAAGTGCAATGGTATATAAAAGTTAGCAGAATATATTTCAACTTCAACTAAATATACTTCTATAAATTCTATAAATTCTTCCTATCAGCTTTTCTGATAGCTCAAAACTATTGAAGTTCCATGAACATTGTTTACATTTTACAGATAAGCAAACTGAAATGGGGCTATAACTCATCCAAGATCACACAGCAAATCAGAGAGTGGCAATGCCAGGAACAGCACTCATCTCCCAGGCCATTCCTAGAACTGTTAAGCCCATTTCAATATTGCTGAATCAGGAGAAGGTACATTTTGCGGAGAAATGCCAGAGAAAGATTTCTTAGTAAGAAGTCAGAGAGAGCACTCATGTGCCAAGTTCCTGAGAGATGAAAGTGTCGATTATATTTCTGTTCCCTCCTTGCAATAAGACAACTTGTTGAAAATGCCTTTCAACAGCAGGACACGAGTGTAAATGTGACACCAAGTTGGCAAAGGCTTCAGAAGTTAAGATATGATCTTAAAGGCTAACTACAGTATCTTTTGATTAGCAGAATTTAAAGCTGACATGTTTATAGATTAAATGTATAACTTTGCAAATACAATGACCAAACAACAAAATAACTACAATCCCAGTGTTAATCTCTTAGAAAGAAATCAAAATTATTTGAGAATTGTCTGTACAGTTTCTATTATTTCATAAGTTTCATTTTAAAGAAGATTTTAATATTTAAATAAGTTTTGAGGCTATTGGAGACAGTTAGCATCTTTAAGGAGAATGTCAGGAAAGAAATTTTAATTTTCTGTATTCAGACAGACCTAAAGTAGACACTTTGAATATTATTCTAGAGGTAACACAATATATGGTTAAGTCATACTACCAAGGTGTTTTCTTTTGGTTCAGCAGTGAGGACTGGAAAAATTGTGCAAAAAGTCTCTGCATAACCAGCATGAAAAAAACAGGTCAAAGTAACAAAACAGAACCCCAAAACAAAGCAGAAAGATTCTACTTCACTTACCTGCTTTCAGCAGTATCTTGGATTTATGCAGATAATCCTAAATTGTCACACTCTGTCAAGGAGCTGCAACACTAAATTGTGACCTCCCTCAGGCCGACAGCTTTTCTTTCATTTGGGATTTCAAACAGTTGAACTTAGTTTGCTTTATTTCCTCACCTCCCCACCCCCCTGTCCCGCCTCAGCAGTACCTTCTTCTGCTACGCTACCGTGCGTCAGCGGGATGTGTTCCTGCAGCCCTGCATGCTGCATGATGCAAGAATGTGCAATCTGGAAGGGCTGTTATTGATACAGTCCCAGCAAGTGCCTTATGGGCACACAAAGTTGGGCAGACCCTGTCCGTACAGTCAATACAGAAATCAATATCTTTATGTAGTAAACACCAGTGGAAATGAACAGATCTTTCAAAACAAATTTTTGATTTTGTGAAGCAACATGAAAGCTGGCATCATGTGACACTGTAGGAAAATAGTAAGATGATGGCAAAGTAGGAAGCAAAAGCAATGAGATGACAATGACAGAACAGGGAAGGGAAAAGTTGAAAGGAGTTCAGTTTAGGATACACTAACTAAGGTAGTCATCAAGTCAGCAGACATGAATATGATCTATGCCCAGACAGCTGAGACAGAAAATGGAACCTGAAATTCAGACACCAGAGATGGTCTACCTCAAAAAAATTAATAGGGAAAACATTGATGAGTTTGACAGTGCAGACTAAGTGTAAAAAAAGCTACAACAATAATACCCTGCACATTAACACGAACATAGAGAATTTGCACAAAAACACTAGATTCAAAAATCTTTATTAGCCTGGGACTAAAGACATTTATTGAATGGATTTTACCATTCATGTTGCTTTCATTTTTAAATTCTGCCAATCTAATATTTGCAAGTTCTGCTCTTTCCTTATGATCCTTGGCTGAGCTTAGTGAAGTGACTGGCTGCTAAGTGCCAAGTATTCTTGTGCCTTAGCAGGATATAGGCACTTCATTCCAATAACATGATTTTATTTGGCAGTTGGCACAAAACAGGCATTAGGGTTATGATTCAGTACTTGGTTGTCTCAACAATCTAATGCTGAATGAACTTTTATCTCCCTACCGTTTGGTAATTAGACTATTAAAAGGTTAAAGCAGGCAAAAAGGTTTCTAAAACTTTTTTCTACAGAAATTTTTATGTTTCACAGGGCACTTGTCAAGGACAAGAACACTAAACAATCAGCCAGAGGTGCATAAATTCTAAAGCAGTATTTATTGTGTTACTATTAGCTACACTTTCTAATACCTCTCTCTACTGCCCCATATAAACATTAGCGCAAAGCTCTTACTGAAAAAATACTGCTTGACTTTGAAAATATTCTCAAAGCTTTATGTTCTCACAACCTTCACGGACCACAGAACTTTCCTTTCCCAGAGCATAACAGTGAAGGGGAGATAACACTGAACAAGTGTCAGAAAAGTCTTCCTACTTCACAAGCTACTGTGTTGCTCTCCCTCACCAACCTGTGGGTTGTCACTTTCCTCTTGCCCACTCCAGAAACAGTACCTAGACTTCATCTCCTGTTTCAGCTCTGTCTCCAGAGAAGCAAGCAAGCAGCAGGCATTACAACCCCTGCTCTGGGCACTGCTCCCAGGACTGCTGCACAAGGCTCTGCCTGGCTCCAAACTCACCCAAAGTAGTGAGCCCAAAAGCCTCTGTCCTCCAAGAGGCTGATATCTTGAGCCAGAGGTGCAACCTGCTAGACTGTCATCTGCTGAAACCCACGTCTCAAATTCTTCTACTCCAAGAAGGAAGAAATCACTAGAAGAAATGGTAGTATTTCAGCTTGGACTGTATCCTCATTCCATGAAAGTCTAATGCCAGAGTTCAGCACTTGCTTTCCCCTTCAGCTTATAGAGTGGTTCTTCTAAAAGGTAAAAAGAAAAACTCACAAACCAGCACTTGGACAATGTGAACTGTAGGAGCTCAATGCTATTCCTGAGCTCTGGTCCAGGTACAGATCTAACTACACTCACTAACACCTCTATCAATCACTCCTTTCCAAACCAGCTGGGTCTAGTAATGCATAAGGGGTCTACAAGAAGCAAGTCACTGTGGGATAGATTAAGTTAATAAATGTCCACCATTTACATCAACGACATTCCCAGATTTTCAGCAGGGAGAAATCAAGCAGAGAATTTCACAAGCACAGCCTTACCTTCATTTTGCTTCATTGTGCACAAACTGCTACTTTCCCTGGTTCCACACCCACAGTGTAATGATCTACAATAAAAGGGCTGACTCCATCTTTTCAAGGACATTGATAACTTAATGTTAAAAGGAAAACTATGGGATTTTTGTTTTCCTTTGTTTTTGTTGCTTGTTTCTCTATTTGATATTTTGAAGATGAAAACTTCACAGAAGAGGGAAGGAATCGCCAAAAAGGAAGTCTGCTAACCTGACAATGGGCCAGCCTTTGGTTTTATGCTAGCTATTCCAGAAACAACAACGAACCAAACAAAAAAAACCCCAGACTATTTTGAACTTCCATATTTATAACTCTAGGCTTCTGATGTTCATGAAAGCTTTTACCACTAGGAGGTCACTAAACAGTCACCCCAGGTATCGTATAACTAATTCATGTCACTTGGAGAAGATAGGGAGAAAACTATTAGCCCAGTCTTGTGGGAAAACAGGGAACAACTGGCCATCATCAGCCACCTTCTTTAATCTACTGCCAATAGATTAAACCTATAATTGTCTACAGCACCACTTGATGTTTGGCATTTGCTACATTTCCTTCCTTTCCAAAATCCTTTAAGAGAAGGTTTTGAAGATGCTGGAATATATGTTTTAGCATGCAGGCATGCTAAACACAGAAGGAAAAGTAAACATTAATAAGAGCTGTTATCATAATAAGTTCTCACAACTGCAAACAATCAATTTACCACCATCTTGTGAGTTACATCTTGTCACTTCAGCCACAGCAACCGACAGCATACTCCCTGTTTGATGCATTTTACACAGCAAGTCAGACAAGTCAGTTTTATACATGAGCTACTCCAAAGTTAATGGTAATTTAGTAATTTAGTTCATGTGCAATCATATGAAGTTACCCTAAAATCAGAAGACTTGAGTGTGAAGTGTTAGCATATACCCTGTGAGTTCAGTCACAGAGAAACACTCAGGTGCTCTTCAGGTTGCAGATTTTCAGGCTACTGTTCATGAAACCTATGGCATTTCACAATGCCCATGGCCATCCACTATGAGCAAGATTCAACTGCACACATATATATGTTTGAAAAAAGGTCTATTAAACAGAGTTGAAGCACACTGTCACTAAAGATACATGTATTTCACCTCCTGTTGTTCAATATAATTAGGAGATGGGGAAATAAAAAGGCCTCTGCACATTTAATATATGCTATTATGTCATCTAGTTGCATGTTTGCTTGAGGCTTACTTCATTTGGCCTGCATATAAACTTGGAAGAACTTCAGGTTCTTTTAATGCTAATGATCTAGTTCCTGCATAGTACAGTCAAATGAAAAAGCTTGACATGGGAAAACTTAAATAGCAACAAGGATACACAGTTTTCTTCAAGAAGAATTTCAGCTTCAGCCTCTATTAAACTCAACCCAGTGTACCATACTTTTTGACACTGTTTTGCTCTTCCTCCAGATTGTCCTGCTGGTTCTGTAACCCTGTTTCAGCCACTTAGCCGCAATAGTGCAGGCTACTCACATCTCACTGCACTTGGATTTTGAAAGCAAGTTGCAAATCCACTAGAGACCAATTCTTTCCTTTCTAGGTGCCAAACTGTTCTATGAAGTCTTACACAAACACCCACTGATCTTTTAAAGAACTGTTCTTCTTTTCTCTTAATGGGAACTTCTAGATGCAAACATTTTTCTCCAAAACTAAAGATACATAGAAAGCTTATAAAAAACACCAAAAGACATTCAGTTTTGGTTTAAACCTCCACCAAGTGGTGGCAGTCAGTTATAAAGGAAGAATGACCTTAGAGTGCCCTCAAGTGTGAGGGGATATGAATTAGAAGAAGTCTGGAGATCGAGGAAGGGAGAAAAAAGTTCTCAAGCCTTCAGGAAGGACCATCACCAAAGAAAACAATGCTTTCCAGCACATGAGGACAATTGCCCTTATGCATTAGCACAGACTGGGTACTATAAACATGTGCAAGAAACAAAGGACAAAACATCTCCACTTTCAACTGCCTTTTCAGATGCTTGTGAGCTGGAAGTTTCACATGCATTCTCACCACAGGAACATAATAAAGGCAGTTTAGTTATCTAGTGTAGAAGCCTCTAAATAGTATTTCAAAGAAGTACCACCTTAGTGGAAGGTCAAATTTACAAATACAACAAACACTGTGCAGACAAGTCCAAGGATGTTGAAGACAACAATGTTTCTTCAAGTGTCTGAATCTCTTAGCAAAGATCACACTTCACTCTATTACCCAGGAACACAAAAGTTCTATTTTCGACAGCTATACAGAAATTGAGGAGGGTAATGCACCTTAACTAGCATTCAAAAAACCTGTAGGTCAAGCTGGAAGTCACCTAAGTTAACCAACAGGAAGCACTGAAGACTGGAGTGCCGTATCAGTCATCTCTCACTGTCCTAGAGCTTTCTGCCCACCACAAAAAGGCAACTGCATCTATTCACGACCACAACCTCAAACCAAGAGACTGGTGCTCTCACCTCCCCTTGAGATCACTTAAACAAGACAGAAGCCAAGTCCAAGTCATTAATGGGCCCAAGGTGACTTAACCTCCTCTCTAAATAAAGTTAAGGTGTTTAATGATGGCGACACAGCCAGCACTTCCAACTGCATTAGTCCTGCTTTACATGCAATTCTTAACTTGTTCACAGGCCCGGAAATGAGAGCAAAAACTCGTTCAATTCTCTCATCTTGGGAGCCCAGGCATGTAAAGGGCATGACTTTGAACCACCTCAGGGAGAAAAGGTGCTGAACCCAGAGTCCTCACTCTTTGGAAATGCTCTAACCACTAACCTATTACTCAGGAGTGGGAGGGGTAGCTCTGGTTTGTTTTGTGCAAAGCCCATCTGATAGGTCTTTAGTAAACATGCTCCAAGAACACCATGTTCTGCAAGCCCTGAGAGGAGATAGAAGGAAACATTTAACTTCTGGATCCACAGTGAGCTTACTTGAGCACAGGCATGGAACTACTGCCCACTTCCTGAAACACCCTTAAGCACAGCTGAACGTCTGATGAGGTTCTGCCTAGATGTTCACTGACTTCAGCTATAGGGTTAGAAGGATCCTGAGTTTTGAAGCTCTGAGTTGGGTCATGAACACAAGCTTCCTGAACTCAGCTCCTGTCTTTAGGCTGCATAATTGTCTTTCAGTGACTTAGTAAAAACCAGAATCTTTGTCTTGACAGATAATTATAACACAGGACAGAGGAACCCCCATGTTGGTGGCTGTAAGTGCAGAAATCTGAAGGTATCTTATTCCATTTAAAACAAACAAACAAACAAACTCCCAAAACCCAACTAAGCAAAAAAATCCCATGAGCTGTACTATAAAAACATTAGGTTTGGAAAGCAAAGCATTCTGATGCTAGCAACTACCAGAAATTGAGTCTACCTTGATTATTTCAACTTTCAATTTTTAAGTTTTCATTCTACTGTGGGAGAACATTTTCCTGTTAGGACTACCTTTTCCTGTAGTGCTATCTGTTGCAGAACCTCACCTCTTTATCATTGATATATTGTGAACAATATATCAACGATAAAGCAGGGACAAACTTGTCAATTAAAATACTGCACAGTAAGCTCTGTCACAGTCACGACCTAAATGTATCCCAAGTGGCTGAACTACCACTCCCCTGTAGGAGGAGGCTGTAAGAAACAGTAAGTAACAAAGTGTAAGAAACAGTACAGCATCCCACCTGAAAATACCTCCAAGATACAAGCTAACTCTTTCAGTTGCATACATATAGTAAGGGAGTTCAAAGAATTTGAAGAGTATTTGCATCTAAGATGCCACAAGCTCCAGCCCCCTTCTTTCACTAAAAATAACCACCTATGTTCTGATGCATTAGACACCGGTAGTAAATCTCTGGGGACACAAGCAGTCTGTTGGGTCATTGCTACAGCCAGGGTTGAATTAAGCAGAGCACCTTTCCCACTGGATGAGGCCTTGCCATACAGCAGGACAAAAGCTAAAATGCAGCCAGGAAGTTTCACCATGCAGGGTCCCTCTGAGCACACACCAGCAATTCCTGCACACCACAGTCACACAGCAAATAATATAGTTTCTTGTAGCAAGTGAGGACTGCCAAAGAATTCTATTTTCCACTATCTCTCTTTATAATAGTGGACAATTAACAGTATTTAAATAGATTTTAGCCTTGACAATGCAGTAGTTTTACTCTGCTTGGAATAAAGAAAAATAAAAGCAAATACCAACACTACCACACAACCCATTATTTTACTTAAGATAATACAGTTCATCAGAAAAATATTTATTTTATTCCAGAGATAGCTTAAACATGTTCATTGATTAATTTTGTTTAACAGGAACTAAAAAGTCCTAGAACCTTAAATGTCGGCCATCTTTTCCCAACTAGAATCTACTCTTTTGTTGAATCTGTTCTTAGAAAAACTGGTTAGGTGCCATGTGCTAATTTAAAATTCTTCGCTGGTAAGCTCAAAATTAACGTTAAGAGTTATTCACCAAAGTTTTCTAATAATTTCATTTCCCTTGAAGTCCTTCATATAGATCCCTTGCTAGATCCTTCAGAAAAAGAAAATAGACTGATTACAGCTGATATTTTCACTTAGTACCTAAACTAGTATTTTCTGTTTAGATTGAGGAAAGTCTATGCCACGGCCAGCAACAGAAGGCACCATCATATATACTCAAGACTAATTTCCTTCACAAACCTCAGCTTTTTCACCCCAACTCTTTCAATTATTAAAAGATCACTGTAGTTGGGTAGGGGATTTTTTTCTGTTGTTGTTTTGGCTTTGGGGTTTTTTAATACATGGGAATGTATGCTTCCTGTGTTCAGAAGAGGTGACTTCGTGCAGTTAGTGCCTTCTTTCCTTCTTTCAGTGTTGTTTTTCTAAAAGCCATATTGATGCCAAGGCTTCATTAACAATACAGAGGTAGTATTAGGGAAGTTTCAGTTGGAGATAAATGCCTTACAAAACTGAAATAGGGACAATCATGAATTAAAAGATAAATAAGCATGAAACTTGAATACAGTGGTGAGTATTCATAATTAATATATAAGGTGCTGATTTACCTACTATTACAAACTTCTTATTCATGAATGCTTTTCTTCTCCCTTTCTTATAACTATGTCAATCATCATTGCTTTAAGTCAGTTACAATTACATTATTTCTAAAGAAAACTAGCAAGATATCATCACCAACAAAAAAAATACCTAAAAATACTCCCCATCTCAAGAAGTTTTCATGTTACTATTCTGCAAACAGAAATAGCATGAAACAAAAAGGACAAAAGTTTCATTTTTCAAGAGTTTTAGAGTAATACATCTCAAATCATATTGATGTCACTTCAAACAAATCAAAAACTGACAACAAAACATGAGACATGAAGTCTCCCCCAAGTGTTCCTTCAAATTCATTACATCTTCCTGGAGCAGGTGCACCAGCTGAAGTTCATTCCCTGTGGAATTCTGTGAAGCATGTACAAGTAAGGAATGTCTACTTACTGCTGTGGTAACTGGCACACCTGGTAGCCCACACTGAGCCAATTTAGTCCTGAAAATACAGCAGCTGTATTCATATGACATTACATTTAACCTCTCAGGCCCTGCTGAAAGGTACACCACACAAATAAATAGAGACACTGTGCTTCCAGGCTCCACATGGCCCATGCAAAACTTGCTTCCTGCATCTCTCTACTCACAGTGTAACTTCTCAGATTAAGAGACAAGTGTGAGTGTCAGCTTGGCACAGCAATCACACTTATGGCCACTGAAACTCCAGGAGACCTGAAACCTGTAAGAGGAGACACGTGATTGTCCATAACAAATGGAAGTACTAAGAGAGTTTTGAAGCAGAATCCTGCAGCAACGTTTCAAGATGCTTCTGGACACACCAACTAGAACAGGGGCCTCAACCCTGCAAGCACATGTATGCTTCACTCTACCACACAGGAGCAGCCATTCTGGCAATTTAGGGCAGATCCCAGGAATAATAGGCAGATGTGATTTTTTTCAGGATGTCTGTGGTACACAACACTTTTAATGAAGTACCTGCTGGTTTATTTTTAATCTATACTTTTTAGATCATGTGATGGTATTAATGTAAGCACCCTCAGTAAAGCAGCTCCCTCCAAATGTGACAGTAAGTGCCCAAAATGGCACTACTGCTAAGACAATAAATACTTCAGTTCTAAATGAAAATTTTCAGAAAAAAACCAAGAGAAACCTCCCCCAAATCCTACCACAACAATCTAATTAAACAGATGTGTTTAATATCATAATAAGTTTCATCTGAATAAAGAAAAAATGCTTTCCTCTTGTGGTACAAAAAAAATTGTGTCCTATTTCTGTAGCACAACACACTCTTTCCCCCTCTTCAAAAAAAGATCCCAGAAACTGAACTTTTAAAAAGCCATGCAAACATGTATTTCATCCTAGTTTTCTGAAGTCAACATATTTAGAAGTGTTCTTAAAAAAAGGAGAAGATAAATACTTAATCTTATTATTGGAGAAATTATTTTATCATATTTCAGCCTTCACCAAAATTCTTGTTCAACTCACCTCATTAATCTAACTAGATTACCACTACTCAGGTTAAATCCTTCACCCACCTTACAGGGCCTTCAAAGCTTCTTCACTACTTTGGCTTTAATATAAAGCACTTTTGGACTAAGGTAAATAAATTTCACAGCATCTGGACAAAATGTGGGTTTTTTCCTAACTTGATGAAGTTTTAAGAGCTCAGGTACTTATCTCTCAATGTGACATCTTGTCAATAAAAATGAGCTTTAGGGCTAAGTTAAGTTTTAGGATGAGGCAGAGCAAGTTTCAAACTCCAGTTCAGTACAGATCCCACTCATGCTTGAATGAGATACTCATACATCCAAGGCAAATGCTCTAAGATTTTTACAACTTTAAATGAAAACATGAAACTCCTAATGGTTGAGAAGATCTACTTTGTCTGTTTAACTGCCTTCATAAGTCCTGAGAGAAGCAACGCAGAAACTGGAATGTGAGACCTTCATGTTTATAGTTTTTGGCTATTCTAAGTGTATTTTTCTTCCTGTTCTTCAGGGGACTTTCAGTCATTACTGACGAAGCCTTTCCCTGCAAGCACTTTGTCAAAAGCAGCACATTTTCACAAAAAGGGTTTTTTTTTTTTTGAGACACCAATCAACTTTGTTACCACCAAATAAATACCCATATTCCAGAAAATTCCAAATTTCACTCTCAAGAAAAAACACCAAAGAACTAGTTCCAGTATTTTGGTGGATTGAAGAACTAGTTCCAGTATTTTGGTGGATTGATGCTGGCTGCACGCCAGGTCTCCACCAAAGCTTCTCTATCCCTCCCTTTTTCAGTTAGACAGGGAGACAGAATATAATTTAAAAAAACTCATAGACCAAGGTAAGGACAGGGAGAGATCACTCACTCACCAGTTACCATCACAGGCAAAACATACTTGATTTGGGGAAATTAATTTAAATTATTAATATATCAGAGTAAGATAATGAGAAATAAACCCAACCCCACCTTCTTCCTGGGCTTAACTTCCCTCACAATTTTTTCTACTTCTTCTTCCCTAGCAAGGCAGGGGAACAGGGAATAGGGTTGTGGTCAGATACATTGTCTCTGCTGTTCCTTCCTGACCTGCTCCAGGGGTCCTTCCCCACAGGAGGCAGTGCTCTGTGAACTTCTCCAAAGTGCATCCTTCCTCAGGGCTGCAATTCTTCATGAACTGCTCCAGCTTGGGTCCCTTCCAGTGGGGTGGCACCATTCAGGAATGGACTGCTCCAGCATGGGTCCCTCTCAGGGTCACAAATCCTGCCGGCAAAACCTCTACAGCTCCATTCTCCACAGGGCCACAAGTCCTGCCAGGAAACTGCTACAGCACAGGCTCCCAGACTTCCTCAGGCATGCACCTGCTCTGGTGTGGGATCCTCCACATCCTGTAGGTGGAGATCTACTCCACCACAGACCGTCACTGGGACATCCTGCCTCACCATGGTCTGGACCATGGGCTGCAATGGAATCTCAGCTCCTGTGCCTAGAACACCACTTCCCCCTCCTTCTCCACTGCCCATCTGCAGAACTGTTTCTCTCACATATCCCTCCCTTTTCTCACTGCAGTTGCTATTGCCCAGGGCTTTTCTCCCTTTCTTAAAAGACATTATCCCAGAGGTACCACCACCATCACTGATGGGCTCAGTGACAGGCCCATCTTGGAGCCAACTGGACACAGGGGAAATTTTCAGCAGCTTCTCACAGAAGTCACCCCTGTAGATGCTCCAAAACCAAGATCTTGCCATGCACACCCACTACAAATACAGAGCCAAGGGGGTAAAAAAATAAAATCCATTCTTGATTAAATAATCTGCCCCACAAATTTCCTGGACTTCATTTCCACTACAAGACAGAAATAAAAAAGATCGCTGTAAGAGCCTTCTAGAAATTTAGAATTTGCATCAATAATGACAGCATTCTCTTTAGGATGCTCTGCTGCAGATGATGCCAGATTTCCAAATCAGATTCTGTGAAGAGTCATGATCCCATCTGATTATGTGAAGGAAAGCAACTGCCACAAGGACATAATAGCAGTTTCTCCTCTATATTTTCTTATAGTAACAGAATATTGTTGCAACAGAAGAACTCAACTTCTTAGAAAAAGCTTCCCCTTGCCATTTCGAAGTCTCAGGGTTCAAGACTTCTTGAAGTCTTACAAGCTTCAGAGAGCTCAATATTCAGAAACACAAACTATCTAAGAGGTATCACACTATTTTGAAAAGAAAGTAGTTTACAAACTCTATTATCCACGTGAAGACTGTCTTAGTCTGTTGGAGATGGAGCTTGATTTCAATGAGCACCAGAATCTACCATTGTACCAGATAAAGGAATCTAGTCTCAAATTAGGCTATTAAATTCTACTATCCCTGGCTTCTATTACATACAGAAGGAGAATATACTTCACATGATACTATCCCTAGGAAAATCACTTCATTCTATTTCAAAATTAATTATGCTTGGCTTAAGAATTTAGAGTTAGCTCTTTGTTAGATTGTCACTTATATTGTATATACACAATATAAACTTACAGCACACGCTCTTTCCAGTTTGATTTCCACTTAGATTTCTTAGGTTTTAGACAACAAAGGAGCTCAATGCTTTTTAGGAGTCCTGCCTAGTTGGATTGTCCACGCTCATTTTTAAGCAAATATTCAAGTAGTACTGTAGCAGGATACTACCCTGGAATGTGGTCAAGCAACTTGGACAATGTCATATTTGCATAGCTATCAGTGGTGAGCTGAGCTCAGGCCATGTGCTGGTTTTGGTGTTGAACTAAGCTAAACCAGTCTGGCTAACTAACCCCAAATCAGTATCCTGATAGTGAGGCAAAGATTTGGCAGACAAACTGCTAAGCTAACCTGACAGACAAGGGACAGTCACTTTATACTGTGAAAGCCCAGTCCACTTTCATAAGGTAAGGTTTCTCTAGCACATTCCTTCTTGACACTCCTCAAGGTTAAGAGAGATCTGCCCATAAGCATTGGTAGGGTAAGTTACATCCACATCTACTTAATTATTCCTTCTTGTGAGCTTTAATATAATTGCTTTGCAATAGTGCACTGTACTATCCTATACATACACTGCTAGCAGTTTCAGCTTTTATACTGTGCAGGAAAGAATTCTGGGGCTAAGATTGGATCCAGCCACACCTGGACCCTTCTCTGAGAAGGAGCTCAGAAAGCAAGAGGTTCCTTTCAGCACCTCGTGGCTCAGCAGCAAGACTTGTCACTCCACCCTCGACAAGTCCATAGAGCAAACATTTAGAAGATTAATTTTTCTGCTGAAGTTTTGAAAACACATGATGATAGACTTGTATGTTTGTTTCTGTTAAAATCAAGAAGGTGTCTCCTTACAGCTGTCCAAACCAGCCACATAGGAAAAGAAAAATTTCACACGAGACCATCACAGAGCACAGAACCAGACTGGTTATATTAGCAAAGGATAACCTGGGATAAATTTACACTAAAGCCATAGACTTCAAATAAAACTTCAAGCTTTGGCCCTCCCACATCAGCATCCCTGACGCAAACTCTGAGATTATATCTTCAAAGACATTTTATTCCTCAAAAGGCATTTTTATTCATGAAGTAATTGTTAAACAGGGAATTTTTGAGTCTGAGTGTGCAACTCTAAAAATGTTCAGTTTCCCAACACAATCAAGAAGAGGAGAGTTACTATTAAAATCTGATTTTATTCTCTGTAAAATGCATTCATTTTTTTGACCTCAGGACATCTTCCCAAGTATTTTTTAGCAACTATTTGTTTGAGGGAACAGACAGCAAGTCATTTAGCTTCCATGTGAGATTTCCATTAGAACTTTGCAATCGCTTTAGCATGTTTTTATGCACACGCACGAAGATTTGTTGCTACTGGAAATCACTTTTTAGCCATGTGGCTACCCTACCCTAGAGATCTGATATCCAAGAACTGTACCTCCCCCCAAAACATGCAGATGTGTGACACACTGCACCGCAGACCTTGGGCTCTGAGAGGAGGAACATAGGTGGAAGCCGCATATGTGGGAAGCACACCACAGCTTACCAGTACAAAATTAATTCTTCCATCACGAAGCAGCCATATTTTCCACTGCCCTTAGGAGTAATGATCTGCACACTGAATTCAGAGTGTATAAAACCAGCACCTTTCCCAAGTATTCTATCACTTTAAACAAACATACAGAAAACTCTAAAAAGTAGAAAGAACACAAAACAGTCTATGCTTCAATCTTAGGTATTCACTTAATGCATAAGCTACAAAGAGTTAACTACTACCTTTAGAATCTAAGACTTATACATTGTGCATTACAGTGGTATCTTCTGCATTAAAAAACAGCTTTCATTCCTAATGAAACCTTACTCAAAACCTTGCATCCTTTAACAGAAAGGCCTGACACGGAATAATGAAAGAAAAAGAAGCAACATTTGACATTTTGAATTTACACATACTCTTCTGACAGATTACAGACAGTATCAGCCAAGCAGAGTTGCCATGTTCTGAATAGCTAGAAAAGCAGAACACTACAAGCCAAGACACCAATATGCCTTCTAAAAGCCAGACAAAAACATTTCCATTTGGCTTATTTTCCTGACCCGTGGAACAGAACAATAGCACTAAAAATGTCAGAATTAAGCTTCTCTTACTGAAGACTATTTATACATCAACGTCTAGGTAAATATAAGCAAGCATTACAAACATTATTCTTTGTATGTAACCTAGGTGAAGTTACAAGGTTTCCAAAAGCTTTTCTGTAACACAAGTAGGAAGGACAGAATGGACACAAAGGAAGTTACAGCAAATATCAAAAGCAATCTTATCCTGGTAAGGCCTTATCTTGTAACATGATGAGCTCCAGAAAACGTTTTGTGCACTGCAGTTGCCAAATATTTAGTACTGTTAAAGGAACATAAGCTTGCACTCAGCACTGACTTGAAATTCACAGAAATAGAACGTTTTTCTTAAACTTTTCCCTTTCTTCGGTCTTTCTTCTACATGGGTATCAGTGTGAAACTGGTTTAGAACTAAAATTTAAATAAATGGAAAATCCAAACAAACGGTTTAATCCGAGTGGAATGTGCTGTTGGCAAACAGGCTGCATTTAAAGCTAAAAGTTTTGTAGCACCAGAACACCAGCAACAGGCTCAGCAACAAGCTGCAATGGAAAAAAATCTTTCAGAAAAGAGATTCTCCTCCTCCCAAAAACAAACACCATCCCCCTTCCCACCAAAAAAGAAAACAAAAGAAAAAAAAACCTAAAAAGGCACACAGGAAAGGCTTTAGAGCTTTAAATAAGTTTGCATTTTCAAGTTTGTTCCTCCTTTGCATAAATGCCATTATTCCATGTTTATTCTCTAGGAGTTAAGAAATCCTTGAGAAAAATATTTGTCTCAGTAGAAAACTGTTTAAAAACAATTCAATAGCAATCAACAATATCCATGAGAGAGAAATTTGGTGAAGAGGTGGTTACATCTTGAGTCTCAAAGCTAAGGCCCACAAAGCCAGTCAGCTATTTAGGCAGACACAGGACTTGCCAGGAAAGACCTGCAACCAAGAAAACTTTATTACTGACTCCAGAAGGCATAGAATAGTGAATAAAAGTTACAATTTTAAACTAATTTACAGGAAAAAAAAATCCCACATGTTTTCAGAAGCAGTTTTCGGTGTTTTTCTACAGTACAGTGCCTGAATTGAAAGTAAGTTCATCCAGTTGCACAGAAGGGACACACTATCAGATTACATAACATCACCTCTATTTTTAACAGTATATTTTTGGGTAATATTCTTGCACTAGAATGCAACACTGGGTGATACTTTTAACCCAAAATTACATGAAGGAACAAGCTTGATTTCTACATAAAGCTGAAGTAAGGAAAATGGTAAATTGTTTACTAGGTTTAAATAGAACTAAACCAGCTCACCTTCCCAAACCAACTTTTGGCAGTAATTTAACCTAAGCTTTCCAAAAAAAAAAAAAAAAAGACAATGGAAAAAAAAGTCAAAGTCACTGAAAACATCAGGAAGGCAGCAAGCAAGAAAAAATGCCACCACTTAACTTTTTGGACTTAATTCATTTATGTAGCTTCAAGTGAAGATTTCCATGTTTGCCTTGATTTCTGGAGAGAGACCTAAGCTTTTCCCACCCTCCAATCCCCATTAAACTGTAAACAATTTACTGGAATAGAAAACCATACTGACAGCAAACCATATTTTTGGAAATTTAAACACTCAGTATCCACAGGAAAATATAATCAAGCTTTCAAAACCTTTTTTTCTGGCCCACAATGGTATATTCAGTACTTTTCCACTATGTTTGTTTTAAAAGGAGAAACCCTGACCTGAAGAAAAAGTCAAGAGTAAGATGACAAAACAGCAAGTATTTCTTCAGTGCTCACTTTGCACTTGTCACAGTAAGACAATGTAATTTTCTTTAAAGTAATATGCTTTGGTCAGGCTAACAGAAATACATTATTTTACATAACCTAGAAGTCCACACTTTTTTTTTTTCACTTAATATTGCATGCTAATTTACAAAACATTCCAAAATCTTAGAGCTTTTCCCTTTGCTTGAACATCTCCTCAAGATACATAAAATTTCCCCACTTGTAAGCACAAAGCACCCAAATATATGCCGAGAGCCCAGAATGAAGACTGCTATTTAATAATAAACAGGACAAATAAATTATATGATTAAAACCCCCCAAAATACAAATAAATTGGCTTTTTATAAATTTAGAGCAGAACTTCCAGGAAAATCAGTGCAGAGAAGGGAAGGATCACTGCTAGCCATACACTATTAGAGAAAGGAAAACAATTTCAGACAGAGACCTAAGTGGATACTAGAATATGAGTGTAGACTGGAAAGGATCATATCCAGTTATGAGTTGAAATGAACAGCCAATTTCTAAATTGCCTCTAGAAAGAGAAGCAGAATCAAAAGAAAGTTTAAAAATATCTAAAAAAGCATTCATGTGACTTAGTGACTGCTAGATCAGGAGAACAGATGCTGCTATTTACAAAATGCATTCAAGCTGAAGCATTTCTGGTTTCTATAGACCTCTAGGTATCAGCTCCTATTTAAAAAACAAAAAAGCCAGGAAACAAATCTTTTTTAACTAAGCCACCAATTGCTTACCTATAATTGCTTACCTCATTAGTAAACAGCAAGAGATAAGGAAACATTTGTGTTTGATTTTTTCAGTTTTAAAGCACTTCAGTGCAGTCAAAAAATAAATATCCACCAAGATATTATCAAATGTGTGCTTCACGCTTCACTTAATTTGAAATCAAAAATTCCAGTTTATGCTGTCCTGAAAATCAATTCAGCAGAATCACAAATTCATAAATTTACAGATCAAGTAATTTCAAGCAATTGTAAGGAAAAGCTGACTAAGCAAAGCTCATTTCCATACATGAAGAGCCGCATACTGTTAGCATGGAAAATTATGGAAAGGCTCCAAACACAGAAGCAGCATTAGAAGTGCCCCAGATGCCCTACTTTGCATCACTTTGAGAACCTCCACTGTTTTCAAGCAACTCCTTATTCCAACCAAAGACATTCCCAAAGTCAGGCAATTTTGGAGTTGACAAGCTCAACAAGAGAAAATTTCCCTTCAACTCTCTCACAGACTGAAGCCTTAAGAAAGGAGGCAAGTAGGCTGAAGGAGGGAAGAATCAGACAAGGCCATCTGAGTTTTAGTGAACATTTAAGTCTTTAAGAAATATGTTCACACCCCTGCTCAGAATATTCCCTGACATGTCAAGATTAATTCCTCTCCATTAACATCACCCTCACCCCATACCTGTGATACAGACCCATCATCAGAACATGTTTACAATAAATACTGCAGAGGCAGCAGACACTGTAAAATAAGACTAATCATTTTAAAGCATCATGTCATTACTTCAGTATTCTCTCTCAATTTGAGAAAAGCAAGAGTATTAAACACCACCAAGAAAGCCCACAACAGACAGATGTTTTCTGAACTAGTGATCTGGTAAAGCACCATGAAGGGAGTACCCTACAATGAATAATTAAATCCATTCCATCCAATGGCTGGAAGAGACAGAACATGCTTTTGCTATGAAGTGAACTCACAAAAAAAGGATGTTTTAATTCACTGTATGTAAGAGCACTATGTGATACAGGAACCAATTTGGGTATTGGCATTGTGCAGAGGGCCTAGTCAGCTTCCAGATAGAGCAGATTCACCACCACCAGGGAGGATACAATATTTAAATTCTTAAGCTTGAATAGACTATAAATTTCAACTGAGACACCTTTCTGTGGTCGCTGACCAACAGTAAGCATCACAGGGGAACAGCCCTGTCATGCAGCAGGACATAATCAAATTAACTTGGACAAAAATCCTAAACCTAACAGATCTGCCTAGCTAGAGATCACAAAGTTCACTAAAGAAAACTACTAGTGTTGTACAGGAAGGCTAAAAAAGACTTCAGACAAAGTTATAAAGTAATTTATCAAAGATTACCCCTAAGAAGATTAAAGATGTGGAAAGTTAGCCAGTCTTCCATAACACCAATCATCAGGATAAACCATTTGAGAGCAATGAGCATAATTTTCACCCTTATTACTCTTAACGAGCATGCACCACAGAGCTCAAACGCTCACAAAGCAGAGAGTGAATTCTCCTGTACATTCACATTGCTTGAACAAATATAGCAATGAAACAGAAAAGTAACTCCTATTTTATCCTTTATGGATGCACACAGGGGAATTACTATCTCCTCTCCTGGCAGAGGCTTTATTTGTCCTACCACAGTGGCGGAGGACACAATGTCTGCTTTGGCATAATAAAAGTCTTCCCATCCTTTCTGGATGCTGATTAAATTGAAACCATACAAGTGTTTTGCCAGGATTTGGAAAGGAAGGATATTCCCTTCCATGTCCTCTGCCAAGCAAGCCTAGATCCCAATCAGTCCCTCAAGGTTTTAAGACAAGAAGATATATTTGGCTGCTGACATGACCCCTCTCTTCTGTGCCATTACAGCCCTTGGCAAACTGTGGATACATTTATCCACTAAAGCAGCAGGCCTGAGAAAACAAAGAGGTAATCAAAACCACCCCTTCAAGCCCAGCTGATGATTTTATGTACGAGACAGGTTTCAGACCACAGTTTTGAGCACTATTTGTCAGGTAAATACAGTCTTGAAGATCAAAAGGAAAGGACTTAGATGGTTCTTGAAGTCCCTCCAAGCAGTTACCAGTACAAAACACAGAAAAAGAAGCTGGATCATCCAGCTAGCAATGCTCTGCCTTTCCCAGGGAGAGATCAAATAAGCATCTCACTCCTGCCTGATGATTAAGAACAGTTTAGATCTAGTGATGAACATGACTGCATATTCTATGATAATATTGAAATTTTCCCCAAATGTCCAACCCAAGTCTTTCTGGAATTTAGATCCATTGTTCACTCATACTAGCTCATGTTTTCTTTGTTTTTGCAGCAGTTTCATCCCTTTTCATCCCCATGCAAAAAGGTTTCACCCCTTTTCATCCATTTCTTTGGGAACATATTATCTTAAGCCTCCTTTTAGTGGACCACACTACCATCAAGTACTTCAAACTTTCTTCAGAAAAGGACTAGAAGATATGATACAAACTCACATTAAACATTAAAGCAATTTTAAATTATATGGTTGCTTTCCAGTATTCTTACCCTCCTTCCCAGCTTGTAATCTATCCAACAAAGCACAAAAATTTTTTAATCAAGACTTTGTTGGAGAGGACCTTGTAGAGCTTGTACCTGACCTCAAGTACTTGTTACCTGACCTCGCTTGCCTTCTGGGGATGGTTTTCCAGCTAATTTTACTCACTAAAGTGTAGTTTAGAGATCACAATGCCCCAGCTTGTTAATAAGGCTATGATATGAACATTGATGATGCCAGAATATTAACCAATTCATTTAATAGAATCTCTCTGCACCACAAGGCCTGTTACTCCATCACAGAAGCAGTAGCAATGCTGGATTTAAAAGAATTTATCCTGGCTAAGTCTGCTTTGGCTGTTGCTCAACTTCTTTTCCTAGGCACTAAAAATGTGTTCCAACACTGGTCCAGTATTTTTTCTTTGAGCTACAGTTAAAATCCACCAGCTTCCTCTTCATCCCATCCCATTTAGCCCACACTGAAGAGGTATGCACCAGTTAATCTGAGTCTGCTACTTCCCTCCACTATCTTGAAATTGCAATCCACTACATGAGATCACTTCAGCTAGTTGCTTTTTTAAGCACCCTGGAATAAATTTCATCAGGCCCTACCAGATTTAAAATCTGTTGCTTATCCAAGCAACTTACAGGTTTCCCCCATGCCCCCTCCAGCCTAGGAAGGTACTGTTTATGCTTTTATCGTGGCTATTGACCGCACAGGCCGGATTAACCGTTTCAGAAAACATTTCAATCACCTCAGCATTAGCTGTTAATCCACTAATCTGTGGATCTTTTATTTCTTGCTTTCTTCCAATATTCATTTTAGCTATGCCGCCTTATGTTTTTGACCATCCTAGCTTTATTCATACATCTTTGTGCACTTTCTATATGTTTCATTTGTTTACATCAATGAAAAGATCAACAGACAGAAGAGTTATTTTTCATTACTAATTTTCCCCTTCAATGCAAGTGTTTGGTATCATTAGACTACTTCTCAAAGAGGTAGAGATTATTTCTTTCTTCCTTATATTTGCCCCAATCAAGCTCTGCATGCCAAATTCTATGTTTTTTGACACTTACGGGTTTTATTCTGCTGTTGTCATCTTTTATCCTATGCAGACTAGCAGTTTGTTGCACCTGCAGAACCTGCCCTCCATCTCTATATTCTCTTTGTTTATTAGGAGAATCAATTTACAGACCCACGGAGAGCAGTATGTTCTGCTGAGTTTTCTCCACTGAATGGTTACAAGAGATCTTAATTACCAAATCTCATCCTTTCAGTGATTCTTCTCCAGCTATGGACAGACACCTTGTATTTACATTCCACTCATACATATCTGATTGATCCAACAGAGGCTGGCAGAAGACTTTTAATGAGCATGTGTTTAGACATTCCACTGCTGTTCTTTCCCAATATATTTGTGTTGGTGTGCAGACACCCAGCACACTGGGAGGAATGACGCACTATTCTGCAAGGTCATAGGCACTACGCTATAAATACATGCAAAACACCCCATGAGCAAGAACTTACCAAGAACCTGTGATACATATTGGGGGCTTTACCTCAAATCTATTCATCAAACATTTCCAAACGCAAACATCGAAACTGTTTCCACTTGGTTAAAGCATTGCAATTGAAATATCTTTAATATATTTTTTAAATTATCTATTGAGGTCAAAGTGGCTTGAGGAACTTGCTTTTATTAATAAAAGCAAAAATTAGAAAAAAGGGGACTAGTTTGCTGACACTGCCTTTACAATAACCCTTACAAAAACAACTCATTTATTCTAAATGGGAAAACAGATATATTTTCTCAGGTAAAAAAGTATATGTTATTATATACGAATATATATAGCCTACAATGAGAAAACTCATTATCCTGAACATAAGTTAAATCAATGGGAATTTATGTTAAGCAATAATTAATTCTATAGATTCTGATACAAGCAATATTATTTATTAATAATAGCATTATTAATGCTACTTATTAATAGCAGAGAAGAAAGCTGCACATTTAGCATTCCACCATGTATCAGAAGAATTTTTATCCAGGGGGAAAAAACCCCAAAAGATAACAAAGGCAGGCTTAGAGGGATGCTGTGCTGACACAGGCTGCTGCCAAGCCTGCAGCTTACAGCAGCCATATAATGCATTCTACCAACCTGCTCCAAACACAAAGCTGCAAAATCACCAGGAGCACCAGTTGCTCATGCCTAAATATTTGCTGACTGCCCCAACAGGCAAGAGGGCATTAACTCAAAGAAAGAAATAGCAATCAGACCACATGGAAAATTCTAATCTTTGATTTCCTCACTGATTTATGCTGGAAGCAAATCTGAAAGATGAATAAACCACATTTTGCAGTTCTCCATATTGAAGCAGCTGGGGTGGGAAGGGATAAAAAGAAGTATATGAGTCCAGGCTCAGACTTCTAGTCTGGGATGGACCATTCCACAGGAGAGAGAATCAGGGGAGCCCCAGTTCACAGGAGAACTTCTGGGTTCAAAGCTGTCTCTCCTGCCCTGGGCTCTGTGTCATTTAATAACTTTAGACAGCATAACTGTACATATTGCTGAGGACTTTAGTATTGTTTCAGATCCCAAAACAGGGAGATAAAGTAATTCAAGTGCTGATGCTGTTCTGAATGGGATTTCACATTTTTATGTTACTAAGCTATTTACCTTTGGAACCACTGCTGAAAGCCACAAGTTCTACAGGGTGATAACATTTAATTTAATAGTTTGCTTTATCTGACATCTTCACTGTAGATCTGAACAACATTATTCTTGGTCATTAATCAACAGAAAACCATTTCATGCCTGACAATAGTCCTCAGCATCCAAAACAGAATACTTGCACTGGATTATTTCTTCAACAAATGCAGATCCAAAGATTACAATGAAAAATTTCATTTATGAGTACAGACACAAGAACTAAGATTTGCCACTCTAAATTCATAAAATACAGAATACTTCTCTCTTAGATCTATGCTCCTGAGAAGGAAAATTTATAAAAGCAACTTTTAAAAATTTTCTTAAAATAATGTTATTGATTATTGATTTTATTTTGCTTAACTTGCTGGCAAACTTTTACTGCACCTTGTGTGTATACAATTGGTTTCACAGTTATTAAACCTTTCACACCTATGTTTATTAATCAAGCCAGCAAGGATTATAGCATTTGAACTTGCATTTGCTGCATGAAGATGGACATTTTCTGCCAGAATTTTTTGGCCTAGTTAAAAAAAAAAAAAAAGCTAGCAACAAAGTTTCCAAACCACACTAATAATTGAACACACCAGTAACTTCAAATACATAAAAACCTAAAAAAGGAGTTATCTCGTCCTGTATTCTGACCTCCTCCCAAATTTTAGGTGAGAGATCACCATCTGTTTGGCCTTTGAATAGACTCTGATATCTTGAACCTGACAAAACAAGTCTTCCCTCAGCAGTCTGTTGCAGTAACTCATCATTCTCATTGGTAACAGATTCACTTCTCATATGGACCTTTAACAGAGAAGATGCCAGATTAAGTTTTCAACTCAATCTTCTAGTTTGGGGTGGGTGGTTGTTTCACTGGCTTCAGTTTTTAAAGAAAAGCTGTCAGGCTTTTCACTTAGACCATGTGAAACCATCAGCTTTGCAAAAAACGCCACACACAGCCTAAATTGGGTAAAGTAAGTTCCACTGTATTTATCACACCACACACTAGTGAGAAGTTAGACAAAATAAACAGAGACTCTTTCAGCTCCAATAACCCAAACCCAGAACGTGTTTCTATACATACCATAACATATAATGGTTTTTATGTTATACACATTTATGTATATAAAGTATAAATTATTATATCTGTAATACTTTCACATATTATTACTATTATGTTTCCCTGGATTTCCCTATATTCAATCTATTAAAGTTCAGGGAGCAAAAGCACAGTAGTGAGAATCAGGCAGCTATCTCCAAGCATAGCTCTATGTATTCACTTGTGATTAAAAGAAATACCCGAATTTCCTTTTTCTACTCTGCAGCTAAAAGTAGCATCTTTAGCAGTGCTGTTGGACCCGTTGATACAAGAATTCCTGTGCAAAAACCTGAGGTGAGCAAAACAATCACAATGCAAATAACTATAATTAGACTGTAAGAGTGGAAGAGTACAAAGTAACATTTATTTTTGTTAGCATTAGGTCAGTAAATGTAATCCTCTATTGGCTAGGCTGCCTACGAGCTATGAAAAAAAATACTTTGGAGCCTATCGATGCCAGTGGAAAAACTATCTACCAGTAAACAACACGAAGGGCATTCTGACAGGCTCTGCCTTAACAACAAGCTCATATGGCTTTTAAACGCTTCAAGAGTTCCCATTTATATTTTCAATTGGCAACACTAATATCAATACCCAAATCCTTCCTGCTTTTCTGTTAAAGTTAATCGGGTAATACCACAGCACTGGTCATACAGACTGAAACTAGAGTGTTAAAGTTGTCATTTTAGTGCTTCCTTGGGGATGCCCCAACTTTCCAGCCATTCATTGCCAAATCCTCTCTGCTGGATTGCACTGAAAGACTTCGTGCTTTTTCACAGAATACTTAGGGTTGGAAGGGACCTCTGGAGATCATCCAGTCCAACCTCACTGCCAAGGCAGGGTCACCTAGAGCAGGTGACACAGGAACGCGGCCAGATGGTTTTTTTGAGTGTCTTCTGTAAGATATTCCCCCTCCCCCCCGCGCCGCCTTTCAATAACACTTTTCCAAATGTTTCTTCGGGGAGAGAGCCGTAGGGGTGGGGAGCACTTAGCACGTATTAATTGCAGGAATAAACCTGACTGGGTGGATCAAACGCCCACCTCGTCGCACAGATGAAACCCGAAGGTGCCCTGCTGGGACGGGGCCGGGAGAGCTCCCGGCCCGGTTCCAAAGCCGAAGGGGCGGTCTGCCGCGCTCACCTGCACCCCGCTGAGGATCGCCTCGCTCTTCTCCCTCACGTNGGCAGTCCCCTCACTCGGGGTTGGGGGGAAATAGCCCCGCCCGGCAAGGGGAGCCCGCATGACAGACACGCCGCTCGGCCAATCGTCTTTCAGGGCTCGCAGCCCGGGGACCCAATCACAGCGGGGAGCGGCTGTGCCAGGAGGGGCTGCTGGGATATGTAGTCCGGCCAAAGGGCGGTCCAGTGGCCTTCGTGGGGGAAGACTACGTGTCCCGGCAGGCAGCGCGGCGCACGGCCAGGATCCTGCCGGGAAGAGGAAGGCAGAGCGCTCGCTGCGGGGTGCGCGCACGGTATTGCCGTCATCTTGTTTGGTAGGGTTTGGGGGGGATTTTGCGATCTATCGCAGCAGGTTATGGAGCGCCGATGGCTGGCGGCAGCCGGGGGTGAAGCGGTCCCCGTAGCGGGTTTGCCTCAGCTTTGCACCGGCACGCGTTTGAGCACGCACGTGTTCCGAGCGACCGCGAAGGCGTGCCAGAGGCGGAGCATGGGATGTATGCTGAGTAAGCGCGTCCGCGGGAAGGGAAAAACTGTCGGTGCTAGCGAAACACAGTCCCGTCATCACTTGGGATAAAAGAGGGATGGGGGGGGTGGTGCGGAATCCCCGGAATATTCACACTGAGCAACAGTTCCGCGGTGTTTTTATCCAAATTAATCCTAGGGGATTTTTTTTAAATCCCAGTTGTGCAGGGGCTGATGAACCTGGAGAAGAAAAGGCTCGGGGGGAGTCTTACCCGCGTATACATCCTGATATTTATACGTGCCTTGAGGGAAGGTGCAGTGAGGATGGAGCCAGGGTGTTCTCGGCGGTGCCCAATGACAGTATCAGAGGCAAGGGACTCAAATTGAAATACAGGAGGTTCCCTCTAAACATCAGGAAGCACATTTTTTACCATGAGGGTGACCAAGAGCTGGCACAGGTTGCCCAATATCCCTGGAGATACTCAAAAGCTGCCTGGACACGGGGCAGCCTGGGTAGCTGTCTCTAGGTGGTCCTGCTTGAGTGGGGGAGTCAGACCNCGGCGGAGCACGGCTTGCCCGATGGTGTCCAGGGCGGCGTCGCGGGCGGCGGCGTCCCGGCTGCACAGCCCGTCCCAGCGCACCTCGCCCTCCCGTTCCTCCATGGGGCCGCCCGGCCGCTGCTCCCCCNCGTAGCGGGTTTGCCTCAGCTTTGCACCGGCACGCGTTTGAGCACGCACGTGTTCCGAGCGACCGCGAAGGCGTGCCAGAGGCGGAGCATGGGATGTATGCTGAGTAAGCGCGTCCGCGGGAAGGGAAAAACTGTCGGTGCTAGCGAAACACAGTCCCGTCATCACTTGGGATAAAAGAGGGATGGGGGGGGTGGTGCGGAATCCCCGGAATATTCACACTGAGCAACAGTTCCGCGGTGTTTTTATCCAAATTAATCCTAGGGGATTTTTTTTAAATCCCAGTTGTGCAGGGGCTGATGAACCTGGAGAAGAAAAGGCTCGGGGGGAGTCTTACCCGCGTATACATCCTGATATTTATACGTGCCTTGAGGGAAGGTGCAGTGAGGATGGAGCCAGGGTGTTCTCGGCGGTGCCCAATGACAGTATCAGAGGCAAGGGACTCAAATTGAAATACAGGAGGTTCCCTCTAAACATCAGGAAGCACATTTTTTACCATGAGGGTGACCAAGAGCTGGCACAGGTTGCCCAATATCCCTGGAGATACTCAAAAGCTGCCTGGACACGGGGCAGCCTGGGTAGCTGTCTCTAGGTGGTCCTGCTTGAGTGGGGGAGTCAGACCAGATGGTCTCCAGAGGTCCCTGCCAAGCTCAGCCGTTCTGTGATTAAGTGTAATCTGCCACTAAAGAGGCTGGTATTGCTGTTTCCCTAGCTTTTCCTGCAGTAAAAAAAAAAAGGTGCTGTTTATGATAAATTTCGATTTTCAGCCAAGTCAGTTCCTTGGTCCAGTTCACCACTTGGCAGAGAAGAGGAGAAGAAAACAAGGGCAGAACTGTTTGTAGCTGTCACATTGAAGTAATCGTGAAACTAAAATTTTGAGTGTACAGAAAGGCAAAGGAATACTTGGGAGTAAATTAGAAACAGGGCATTGGGCCTACATAGGGTCTTGCATAATAATTTTTAGCTTCTCACATACACATTTCCCTCTAGAATTCAGACATCAAAACTGAAGGTAAATGCAGAACAAGCTACTCTTATGCCACAGAAAGACACAGAAACCACTTCTGAGTCCAGGAACAGAGCTTGGGCTGGCTCACCAACACCATCCATTGACAGCTCTCTTCTTTGTAAAGAATCTGATCTCTTCATCTGACATCCCTTTGTTTCCTTTGTTTGGAACAGCTTCTTTAAAATTTGCATTTACCTGTACCTTTGAAGGAAAAGCAGTCTCTTTTTTCCCATAAAATCCTTTCTGCAAGGAGGCTGCATTGGCATTGTTCAGTAGGGTGGACAGGCCTGGACTGCTTCACGCAGCTGCTTCCTCCAGGCCTTTGGCACCCTCGTGAACAATGTATCTGCTGAAATCAGCACTACCTGTAATAAATATGAGTCTTGACTTCTCTAAGCACTCGAGGCCTCCACCCACCATAACTGATGGGTTCAAAGAAAATAGTTCTGCCAGTGCCTTTTATGTTTTTGGAGGTTTTTTGTTTGTTTGTTTGTTCTATTTTTTACATTCGCTGCCACTTCAGCTTCCCATCCCATTCTGTTGTCACTTGTTATGGTCTGCCATATGCCTGTGAATGGGCATGTCACATCTGTTTGCTTTATTTCTATATAAATTTTGATCTCCAGAAGTTGGCTAGATCTTATTTTTCCCATCATGAGTTGTTGGGTGTCTCTGACAATGACTACATACATCCAAGATCAGTAGGGTGAACCAGAATCAGAACTGGAGCTTTGGTGTTTTAGACTTTGGTACAGCTGTATTCGCACACTGAATGCCAAGATTGATTGAAAGTCACAGCACTGCCTTTTATCTTTTAGAAGCTGTTTTTTCCACTGGCTCCAAATGAACTCTGGCTACAGGAAACAGATTGTGAAACTGGCTCCAAGGCCTAAACTTCAGATTTCAGCCCTTTGTTTTATAGATTTTAATGTAGTACTTAGGGGATAGCGATGAGGATGGCTTTATTTTTTTTCCAAACCAAATCTCTGCAGTTTTCTGATACCAGGTCAGGCTTCTTTATGCCCTGCAAGACATTGTGGAAATCAAGGTCAAAGGCTACCAGTGGAATTAATCAGAGCCCAAAGTTAGGGGAATGTGTTTGTTTGATTTGCGTGTTCACTGACTGAAGTTAATATGCTTGTTTTTGATCTCTAAAGAATGGATAAGAGAGAGGCAGAATTATGAAGGAAACAATCTGGCAACTCATCCAGAATTACAGCAGTTGAGTTTTCAAAATGATAAGCTGAAGAAAAACAAATTTGTGGCTGTTTTAAACCTCAGTATTTCCTTCCTTCATGATTTATCAACTTCCTTTTTTTTTTTAACTAGATAAGGACTTCTATAGCTGTATGCAGATGACATCCAACAGCAGAATTATTTTTGAAAATACAATATCTAGTAATTGTACTCATTCTAAGATATAAGATCTAAAATATATTTACTTTAAAAAGTTCATTCCAGTTTCTGTGTGGCACAAAAGAGCACTTTACTCCAGAATGCATTTAGTCAAATACTGGAGAACTAATAATAACACAGTAAAACTTGTGCAGTCTAGAAGGAGCTGCTTTTTAAATTACATTCCTTCAACTGTTTTCCTTTACACCTGGTTTTCTTAAGGCTTACTTCATTCCAATTGCTAAATACCTAGGATGGGATGACTCTTCAAAAAGTTCACCCTCCCTTTTTAGATCTGTGTTTTGGCATGTTGCCACAATAAATGGCAGTCCAGAGTAAAATGAATTTTTCTTCACAGCTACCCTTTGAGAAAACAAACTTCCATGACTCCTGTTTTGCAAAGAGACATGAAAAAGCCAGAGGCTACTCCTCTACTGCCTTTGAACCCAGGCTCAAGCATGGTGTCAAGTCCAAACCATTTTGTTTGGGAGAAGATGTGGCCTTTTTTTACTTCTGAACATGTGTTTGTCCATCTAATGTCTTCTGCCCTATTATGTGTTGCAGGTGTACATTTGCACCAAACCCTGCCACCCTGTGTCCTTAGAGGTCACAAATACAGCAGGGGTGGGTAAATCAGACACCAGCTTCTTCTTAGGAGACCAAATCTTCCATGCAGAAAGTCTGTGGAATAGTTTATGCTGGAGAGTGGGTTGCTTTGGGAAGAGCTGGGCTATGAACCAGAACTAGGCCAGAACTACAGGCTGCTGAAATTCCTGCTGGACTTTGCCAACTTTGCCTGCTGGACTTTGCCAACCACTTAACTATATAAATGTAACCTGAAACACTGAGGACTAGGAAAACAATATGAGTGAGCTAAAAACTCCTCTGAGCAGCCACCTGAACTCTTGTTAATCTGTTTCTGGATAGAAGTGTTGGGAATTTGGTGCCCCCAGTTTGTTGCCCCAAACGGGGCACCTTGGAACCTGTCTCTGCTTTGTTCCCATTTGTGATCTAGGAAGTAGGTGGAGCAGCTCTAAGAGAGGTCCTGCTGAGTGGAACCTCTCCAAGCTCAACAAGTCAGGGTCTTCTGTTGTAGCCACAGATGGCTTCAGTGCCTGGCAGAATTTGGTAGAGTGCTCACGTTCAGTACAGTAACCCAGGGATTAAAGAATTGCCTTTTAGCTTAAAGGCATTTACATCAACACCTCCTAACTAGCAGGAGAGTGTCCAGGTGCTCAGGAGGATTGCAAAACAGAAGGGAAGCATTTGTCACCTCAGCTGGTGAATTTGTGCCCTATTGGAAAGGATGGCAAATGCATGGCACTAGTGTGTACTAGAAGGAAGGAGACACAGGGATCTGTAGGCACTTATTCCTGGTTTCTGATAACTTTTCCCAAGCCAGTGCTGTTTTTTATCCAGGAACTATTTACTACAGAAATGCATAAATTAATCCCAGGACCCTGTTTTGATGATTGAACTAGATGAGACAGACACCTCTTTATTTTACTCTGTCTTTCACCTCAGCTGCCTTGTCCTTGTTTGAGACTTACATGCTTTTTGGAGCAGGGTCATAACTTCAAACGAAAAGGTGGTGACTCCCAGTTTCCTTCCTGCTCTTCCTCCTCCCAGTCTAGCATGGTGGTCAGGGATGAGGCCTGAATGCTCCCCAGGAACTCCCACTTCCTGGCCAGTGCTCTGACCACTGGGTAGCAGAACAGAGAAGGTGGACACTGTTTCCTCCAGCTGCACTTTAGAAGAAAAGGAACGTTGCTTATTGGGAATTTTATATCTGCTGACAGCCCAAAAGGCCCTTTAAGCGCCTTTGGCAGGCTTTTAACACCAACCTTGGTGTTTTCCAGCAATAACACAAAGAAAAATGCTGTGACCAGCAGCCACATGAACTGAAGTCACAGACCAGAAAAGCTACAGGGACTCTTTATTCATTGTTTTAAAGAACAGATTTTGGCACTCACTGCCAGAAGAGGACTCCAAATTCTGAGTCCAAAGAAGATAAAAATGCCGAGCACCAGGGTGGGACTTCACCCACGTCTATGTTCATAGAGTTTCCTCACCCTGAACCAAAGCTCTTGTTAGCTCCTCACTGAGCGTGCTGCTTGTTTTGGATCTATACCTGCATTTCTTTTTCATGCAGGGAATGTAAGCCTGTCATTACCACACTCAGCCCTGAGGCTGAAAGGCTCATGTAGCCTGAAACATCAGTCCTTTATTAGTCCCAACCCTCTGATTTATTAAGGTCACACAGAACAGCAAGAATTGAAGACAAGAACCTAGAGATCCACTAAATTTCCTTGCATTCAGAAACTGCATATAGTTAATAGGGCAGAAATGTCTATGAAAAACTTTATAATCAATTGAAGTTAGTTTTCTGCCTGCAACATTGCACAGGATTTTGTAGCATCTTACTCAGATTTGCTTTTTCTGTATCTCCAAAGTCATGTAAGTTTAAATATACAGATTATATGAAACAAATAATGCCTTTGATTGTTTTAAGTTTCCCCAGGCAGCTCAGGGCAGAAGTAGTGATAAAACCATTTCTACATTTTTGAATACTCATTATACCATATGATATACAAACTATTTGGCATTAATACCTAGAATATTGTGCCTGTTCAGGATGTGCAATGTGGATGTTAGAATTGCTATTATTCTGAGTCATGTAAACAGGTGATATTTTTAAAAATCATTCTTCAACACAATAGGTCTCCAAAATAAGATCAAGGAGTTGCTCTCAGATCTGCTTTCATTTTTTCTGCATATTAAAAGGCAACTATTTTAGACAAAATATGATTTTGGGAATAGTTTTTTGCCTGGCTGGAGTGAAGCTTATCTTTTCATTTTCCTTGCTAACTTTTTTTTTTTTCATTCTGTTTCTTAGGCTGCCTGATATACAAATGCCGAATGGAGTTTTTGTTCCTTGCCAGGTGCCTAGCTATCGGCAGCACAGGAATATATGAAAAAATGTAGGCGTGGTAGTCGGTAAAAAGAGACAAATCCTATGAATAATTGCCCTCTTTGTATTTCTCTGCTCATCCGTGTCGAGCTTTTGGTTATCTGTCTAAAATCTACCTCCTACTCCATCTTTAGGCTTGGTTAAAGGATAGTGGATGAAGAGACTGACACTTTCCCTGACAAAGTATTGGTAAAAACAGAAGTTTACTTTAAAAATAAATTCCAAGGCAACAGTGGGACACTATCTGTGTGTTTCATCTGCCTAGAGGGCAAGTTTCAACATTCAAAACCATCTTTCATTGATACCATTAAATATTTGAGACATAAAAGGTGAAAATTATCATGCAGTAAAAGCGTTTACTGTGAATGAGTCAACACCTGCAATAATCATCCCCTGCCTTCTTACATTTCTTCACTATGATTGTCATTTCAACCCACCCTTATATTTGCCCTGCCCTACCCTAATATGCCTTTTCCTTTTTGCATTTGCCTTTCTAATATCTAATTATTCTGGCTGTGCACAGATACAGTCTTTTATACTGGAGTCAGTTACCCTTGAAAATCTTCCCTTTACACAACAGCTTTTTTTTTTTTTTTTTAAGAGTATATAGCCAAAGCCAGTAATTTCTTCCTGCCTTCCAATGTATCAGGATAAAAAGAATACAAAATGGCAAAGGGCAAGGAATAAAGCTATAGGATCACATAAATACAATAGAGAGGAGATGAGGGACAAACCCCAAATGTAACAGAAGGTACATGAAAGAAGAGGAACAGAACTGTGGGTGAAGTGAGGAAGTATATTAGTAACCATTTATAGTATTTGGGTTCTGTTTGATGCTTATTACAAAAAGATTGTTTCATTACTTTGGACTGATTAAAGAGATATAAATGTAATTATTTTGATAGCACTGTATTACAGGCTAAATGTTTTCATGCTAAGATAGCAATTATTACTAGAAAGGAATTTGCAGTCTTCTTTCTCCTCTAAATGCTAAGTTCAGTTATCATCTGCACGTAGAGGTTAAAGCAATTTACACCAATTTGGTTTCCCCACCAAGGGTTGACTGTGAGTGTATCATGTGCTTTTGGATGAAGGCCCAATTGGATGAGGAATTTGGTCTGCTGTACTCATTGAAGAAAACAGCAAAACTCTAATAACATTTTGACCCAAGTTTGCATGCTTGATACACTGCCAGGTTAGAATCTAGTCCCCAAAAAATTGTTAAAAAAATCACAGTTTTTTTCTCCATCAGGTTGTTTTTTTGCCTTGTTCACAAAATACTCGTGTAACTCATTCCATTTTCTTTCTTCCTCTTTTTTTTTTTTTTGTTTGTTCTCTCTTTTCTCTCTAGCAAACGGGAACTAGAGAAATATCAGTGTGAATGCTTAGAAGTGAAATGCTGACACAGTGAAAAGTCTTGGGAGTTTTGGGCATTTGTTGGGTTGTTTGTGGTTTCGGGGTTTTTTTAAATTAAAATGCCAGGTTTTATCCTACTTGACAGTACATATGGTGTCCTGAGAAGACAGTGAATGACATTTCTTTTCCTTTTCTTCAAAGAATGAAAAGCAATGATTGTATGAAAGCTCTGCATAAGACTTGATATTCAGGAATGGATGGGCTTTGCTACAGTAGTATCAAGGAAGAGACTGGAATTTAACCTTTATGTATCCAGTTCTGAGACTGTCAGTGTGTATCTCACAGTTTGTCCAACAAACTGCCTCCCATGGATTTGGCTGTGTCAGTTTTTCAAAACACTCCCAGGTTCCTTAATTTCTCTAATAAATTTTTGCCATTTGCTCTGAATTTATTTAAAGTGGAACTTGAAAGACTTAAAAACATGTTGAAATGCTTTATTGATTTAGTGAGGTTTCACTTCTTTATCAGTTTGGCAGCTGCCACCATTTTGTGCCTAACACACTTATATTAAAAGAGACATGGGAGTACCAGCTGCTTAGATATGTCCTGAGCATTGTCATGTGTTTCAGGCTGATTAAAGTGGTTGTGCCAGGATGCTAGAGACTGGGTGTTCCCAAACAGCAATGCAGTTTGCCCACATTATTATTTATTTCCTTTTTTACCTCTGTGGAAGGGCTGTTCTTTGTCTGCTGGGAATAAGGCTGAGTGTTGCAGCATAGCTAGTACAGCTGACCAAGCTTTTCTCCCAGTTGTCAAAGGAAAGTGAAAGGGGAAAAAGTACACCGGTTTGGATTATGTCACAAAAATGGCTTCTCGCATAACCATTAGCCAGGAAGGCTTGGCTCAAGTAGACAAGGCAGCAGCCAGAATTTTGAGAGCTTCTCAGTATTGCCTGTGTTGGGGCAGTTCTTTAGAACTTCTCTTATGTCAGATAAGCACTGACTCAGTCTTTGGTTCATCTAAGACTTTGTTTTCAGTTATCAAAAAAAGCACTATAAATTGTGTATGTGTATGACCGGTAGGTCAGGCCAGAAGATAGGTATCTTTGTATTTCTTTCTGAAAAATGCTTTCATCTGCTTTTTCTTTTTCCTCTTTGAAGGTATCCTGACAGCATCTCTTTCTTTGGTTCTAAAAGGTTGCCCTCACAGCAATTTGAATGAACCAGTGTCCCTGTGAGATAGCAAACATCAGAGAATTTAGTGGAAGTATCCCTTACATTATCACATTATTCATTTAGTGTGTCTTTTGGGAGACTGTTAAGCCAGCATTATTGCCTGAGTCTGCTATTGTTCACACGTGGACCAAGCTTTTCCATATGCTGCTTTGTCTTTGTCTTTACAGCATGAGACATAATTGTATGTGTGGCAAAATGTTTTTGGACTTTTCACTTCAGGAGACATTTTTTTGAAACTTTGTAATGAAGTGGCTTGCATTGGAGGGGAGAAACACAGAGGAGGGGAGGAGGATGATGAAGTCATAAGTGGTCTTTCGGTAACACTTGCGATTTCAGTTGTGTTCAGTAATTCTCCACTGTTAGTGTACTTGCTCGGGCCAGACAGCAGTAACTAAAATGTCAATTGATTTTTACAGCAACCCAGTCCAGTACTCTGGCATTTACTGCAGGCCATATTCAGCAAAAGTAAATAGAAATGGTTTAAAGGTAAATGGTATTAGTACTTAAATACTCTGATGAAATGGGAAATTCTGTTTGTCTTAAGGTACCAAATCCAGTTTGCTTGCTCTCTTCTGAGGCATGAACGTCACATATACAGAGATGGACCTGAAGGTAGGATTGCTCCCCAGCATACTTTGTGCAAGCTCACTCAGCCTGCATGTGATGGTGAACCAAGAGGCAGAAGTTGTCCCACTGAAGGGACCAGCCCTTCTCACGCTCACACCCCAGGGCTGAGCACTCCAGCTGCAGCAAGGCAAGAGGTGAGCAGAGTATTTGCATTAATGCAGTGCTGTCACAGAGCTAATGTGCTATGCCTGGCATCATGCACCATGCACAGGGTTGCAACTGTGTGGCACGGAACTCCATGAGCCTCCTAGCTCAGACCTGGAGAAAAACATATCTGGCTTGCCCAGGCTGATGTTTAATCACCGAGTATTCTGAGTTGGAAGGGACCCATGGTAAGCCCATGGATGCAGCTAAGTTGCCCCATGCTTGATGCAGCCAATGTTGGAATCAGTTACTTTGTATTTTTCTGGGTAAAATAACTCCAGGTATCTGAGCATCGCTGATGCATCCACCAATACAGGCTGTGCCGTTTCCCGTTAGAAAACCCAAAGGGCCAGTGTTGACTGCAGATATGACCTGCACAGCACAAGTGCTTCATCCTGCTCACTGCAGCAGTGTAGGCTGCTGGGGTGGGCGTGAGGCATTTCTTCCTTCTTCCCCTCCCCTCTGAATGAAACTGGGGTATTTTGTCAGCCTCTGTTTAATATGCATACTTCTCTCTTGGCTCTTGCCCAAACTCAAAGGAGTGCACTGCTTTCCTCAACCAAGGGCTTGTCTAAACAACGATATTCTGGGTGCTTTAACGAGTGTTGTTCAAGTGCTAAATCCCCCTAAGCCTTGTGGAGTTACATTAGTACAAACATTGCTGTTTGGGAAGCAGTATCTGCTTTAAAGCACCTCTCTAGGGCTGTGTACCAGGTGTCCATGGCAGCGGCATCATGGAATAAAAGAGTGGTTTAAGCTTGCTGTATAAGACTTTTTAAAAAGCAAACCCAGTTGTGATGGTTTTATAGAAGCTTAAATACTTGTGGGGGGAAAGTTGTGGTAGGACAGTTGACGTTCAAGCATACGTCAAACTATTTAATTATTTCCTGATATGTTTCTTGTTGCAGTGGGCTGGAAGGGGCCAGGATGTTTAGTGATGTCTTGCTGGTGTAGAGGGACCTGGTCCTTTTCCTGGCGTGCACCTCCTTGCCTCAGGTCTGCAGTGTTGTAGACGTTCCTCCTGTGCAGTTTGGTTGCTATAAACTCTATTTACCTGCTGAGGTATTAGGACTTGTCTACACCAGAGCAATTATGCTGACACAGCCTCGAAGCACTATAGCAACCATGCCCTCAGCTGCTCCACACAGCCTCTGTATCTGAGGAAGTTGTGGTAAAGCAAGGCACTCGTAACTGTGTCTGCAGCAGAGTTTCTGCAAACACAGGTGTCTCGGTCCTGTAGTGTTTCTTTCACACCCTTTGCTGAGCTTATGCTCTTAGGAGCAGCTTGGGGAGCTCCCCCCTCCAGCTGGAGGGTGTTTATTGTCCCCTGCTGTGCTGGCAAAGTTGTGGGGTTTTGTGCTGAAACCCACACCAGATTAGCTGGCTCACCACCACCAAGCAGGTGAGATGGCCTCTTCTCTTTCACTTCCCTTTGGTTTCACTTGCAGAACTAAAGGGGTTTTATTTCCCTTTCTGACAAATAGGTGTCCCCCATGCTCCCCCACCTTTGTATTACTAAGCCTGTCCACAAACTCTCAAATTTTCTGCTGCTTTATTCCCTCCTTTATTCATTATTTGCTCCCGATCACTGCCTTCCTTACAACTGTCCACAGACCCATCTCCTTGGAAACAGCAAAACTTGTTTATGTGAAAGTAATAAGGAAAGTAATTGATGTGTAGCTGTGCAGGCATGCAGGGGAGCCATGTTGCCCTGGAGGATGTTGGAAAAGTGAAGTCTCCATTTATGCTGACTGCTAGAAGGTTGGATGGTGTGAGCAAAAACCACCTTGTTCCTCTGCTGTTTTCAAAGTTGCCTTTTATTCACAGCAGTGGTAGGAAACGTCTTGCCTGTGCATATGCTCATTTTTATGGACTTTTTTTGGCTAGTCTTTTTCATCACCAATGTGAAGGGGTTGAATAGTAGCAGGAAATTTTTTAAGTCTTGCTTATCTCTTATTTTCTGGAACTCCATGCTGATGCACTGTGTCATGCCAGGATCATCTCCTCTCTTGTCTTGGCCCTGACCACCTCTTTGGCCACAGGATTTTCTCATCCATGTTTTGAGGTTTCTGCTGCTCCCTGCTTTGTGTCTTTCACTGCCATTGTTGGACTGTTGATGGACCTGCCCAGCTATTAAGGTCAGGTATTCCTGGATGGTCTTTCCCAATCCTTCAGGACAGAGGTAGAGAGGCCTGTAAACAGCTTTTGTGGCCATAAATGTGGTGGGGTCACCAGATAGGACCTCTTCCAAGTGATGGTGGAGTGCCTGGCTGTCTGCTGCTGCCAACACAGCACCGAGAGCTTGTGGCCTGGCCTTGAGTAGGGTGACATCAGGGCCCCATGGAGAAGTCTTTGGAAAAGACCTGTGGCATGAGGGTAGCCTAGATAGACCCCCTCTTTGGGACCAGGGGGGCTGCTCTGAATGGTGTGACCTCGGGGGTGTTAGCACACAAAAGTGGTGGTGGTTGGGAGGCCACAAGTCAAGCAAGCCCTGGAGAAGAGATGCTCATGTTGACATCTCTGTGATGACAGTTTGGAGGAAGAAGGAAGGATTTCTGCTTGCCTTCAGTTTAGTGCATGCCTTGAAGAGGCAGTGTGGCTGGAAGATGATTTTTTTTGGTTTTTTTATAGAGCCTTTGGAACAGGCTGCAAGAGCTGTAAGTGCTCCTAGAAACTTTTTCTGTTATTGAAAAATTTTCCTGTTTGCCACCCAGTATGAATGGCTTCTGGGGTGTGCTTCATCAGCAGGGTCTAGTCTTGGTCTGTTTCTTCCTTGTGTTACTAGATACCTCCTTTGGGTGATTTTCTTGGGTACTGACATCTGTAAATAGCCTTACTCAAGTAGGAAGACTGTTCCAGTTGCATGCCTTGTATTTTAAACACAAGTGACACAACAATCATAATTTTTATATCACTGGACCTTCAAATAAGCTGTTTTTCTGTTAGCTGAAGCTGTATAGACTCTTCGCTTCTTACACTGTATCAAGTGAAATGCTTGATACTACTTTGATAGGTAATTGCAGGATGATTTCAAACTTGCTTTAACTTCCTAGAGGTTGCATTAGCCTAAAGCACTTTCTGCACATTTCACTGTCCATGTCTCGAGTATCAAGAAAAACTGCTGTTTGACAGGGTGTAAACTGTCTTCAAATGTGCTTCTCATAAAACAAAGAATGTGAAAGGGTAGAACATAAAGGGAGTGAAGAAACAGGACTTAATACATACACCTGATAATGGAGAAAATACTGGGGATATTGCATATTAAATATCCTCATGTTATCTCAACACTAAATGTGGAGAACTATGTCTTTATTATATAATAATGGTACATTATTTACCATATGTAATTTGGTTTTACATCCAAAAAGATGGGAAGAGGAGCACTAAGGAGGCTGCAAATGGAAACAGGCTATAAAACCTGGAAAGGAAGCACTGAGAGTCAAGACAGTGAAGTCTGTAAAACAGTTAGTAGAAAATGCTCTTGATGATTGGGTTTTAAAAGGAGAAAAATCAGCCTAAGTTATTAGAAAGCACCTAGAGAAATATTGGAAAATTTTGGTTGGTCAGAGGAAGCTATGTTTAGTGTTATGAAAGACATTGTTTTGAAATTGCATTAAAAGACAGGATTCCTCTGGTAGGGTGTGGGTATTATTATTATTGTTGATGTTGTTGTTATTATTATTATTACTGCTATTATTATTTTGGTGTACATGATCTGGTTTGATATAAACAGAGCCAGGGACAGCCCAGTGACACACTTCTGAAAAAGAGTCTTTTAAAGAAATAATGTCATTAAATGGCTCTCTTTCTACAGGCTATGGATTCTGAATCAAAGAACAGTTTCATAGGAAGCTTTCTTCAGCCACCAGATTGGATGCCTCCTGCAGCCTTTGTTTATACAGAGTCAAAGAAGTTGGCAGCTGCTGCTGGTGACAGGCCTTCTCTCCCAAATAACCAAGGTATAGTCAAAATACGTCCTTAAAGTGGTCTTTTTAATTGTTCCATGTGAAATCTCTTGAGCAAACTCCCCATCCTATTTGACTGAGTTCAATTACTTGCTGCAGTTATCAGTCTGACATTGAGACAGGATGTATATGTGTCCTGAGGGAGTAGTCCCCCTGAAGTCATATGTCTAGAATGGAAACCTCTGCTAGTCTTCTGACATTCTTGTAAACTTTGGCTTTGAAATTTGTTTAACTTAAAATCATCAGACTTCCTCTGAAAGCAAAGGAGAATGCTTCAAACTCAGTAGAAGTAGCTCATGACTTCAAATACAGTAAAGATTGTTAGTATGGTACACTGACCTGAAATTGGCTTTGCATAATGCTATTTGACTCCTTAAAGCTTAAAATCGCTTCTAAGTGGTTTTTCTTTTTGCGTGTTATGTTTCATTGGGAGAACTTTTGAACAGTTCAGACTCCCATGAAAGTTAGCAGCATCAAAGTTAGTCCCTATGAAATGTGGTTGTCATCTGCCTTAATGGGTGACTACTCTCTGGAGCTCACAAGCCAAATGCTCAGTGGCTTAATTTATCTGGAGAGCCTGGGGAATCTTAAGGATACCCATGCTTGGACTTACTGTCATGGACAACTTTGCTGCCTTGCACAGATATAGCCTGAGTGTGCATGTGATCATTGTTCTTCACCTGAAAAATCTGTGATTTCTGTAGTAGTCTTATTTTATACAGAGTTTGGGCTTTGTGGATTACAGTGATCAGTTTAGTGCTACGTAGCTAAGTGGTTAAGGAAATGTTTGGCATACCAATAGAAAGATGGAAAAGGTGGTCCCACTTCATCCTTCTGCTTTCTGGTACTTGCTTTTTGTTTTGTTTTGAGTTTTTGTTTGATGTTTGTTTGGTTTTTGCTGTTGTGTGGTTTTGTTTGGTTTTGGGGGGTTTTCTTGTTTGTTTTTTCAATGGATCTGTGATAAGATGGTGAAAGTTGTTAAGGAGGTAGCAATATTTGATGGTATTCTTTTGATGACAGCATTTGGAATAGAGAAACGGTCAATTATAAAATGTCAGAAAATAAGCTTGACTTGTTACAGAACGTGTCTTAAGCTTCCACAGGTGTGTATGCTTTATGGAGAGCTAGCAGACTTTTTCTTGTAGCTGAAATTGCAGCATTTCTTTTTGGTATAATTTGACAGATACTGATTTAAGGCTGAAAGCAAAATCTTCCAGACTTGTTTCTATGGTTTAAAGAATCATCAAATACAAGATATTAGATGTTGAAACATTACCTTTTGATGCAATAAAGCATTTAACAATGTATCCTTTGCTAAATTGTCCTTTGTATCTAATTTCTCCCTCTGTTCTGAGCATGTTTTCTCTTTTTAATCTGTCCAGACCAGTTGCCTTACACTAAAACTTGTGACCTCACTTGGAAACCTGTGTTTTCTGCTTCTGCTTAAAGAGAAGCCCCAGGGTTTATTATATTCTATTTGCCATTATTTCTTTGTGCTTGCTGCCATTTGAAGTGAAAATAGTTTTGCTCATAGGGCCAGAGCTTCATACCTCAGTTATGCAGGAAACGCATGCATTTTCCCAAATATATGTTCTGCATATGTTAGTGTACAGCTGGGGAATATAAGTAATTCCAGGAGAGATCTAGGAAGAAAATTTAGATAGTACATTGTAATGTGAAGTGTTTTCTAATAATGATAATCATCATCAAAATAAGAACTGCTACCTAAGGCGTAGCTGTTGTGTTGTTTGCTAGCTGTAGTGGCGGCCCTGAAAGCTCTGCAAGAAAAAATCCACCGTCTAGAGCTGGAGAAGTCACAGGCTGAAGATAAACTGTGCAGCCTCTCCAGGGCAGCTGCTCAGTACAAGAAGGTCTTAGAGCACGAATCCTGCAAGAAGGATGCAGCACATCAAGAGCTGATGCAACAGAGGAAAGGTATTTCTTTTGAGTGATAAGGTGTAGCCACAGCAACACTAAGACTGTATAATCCAGGGAGTGTTTTGTTTTGAAAAACTGCTAATTAGTGCAGCCCCCTTTCGTTTTTTTCTTCAGAGCTGAGGAGGGACAGGAGCTTGATAATTGTAGATCAAGTTGAGATATTTTTTACATATATCAACCGAGTATTGCATAAGCCATAAAGCAATTTTAAAGACTAAGCATGTTTCAGGTGGCATGTTTAACTCCTACAATAAGCAAGCAGCTACTTATATAACACTGCTAACTTGAGAAAAGATAGGAGAAGAGAAGATTTCCTCTCTCAGATTCTGGTATCTGCTGATACAAATCAAAGTAACTGCAGTGCTCATGCCTTTGGAATTCAAATTAGGGACTAGCTTTGAAAAAACATTTTGATTCTCATGTCTTATATATAAAATAGATTTTAACCTCATTACTTGTTCAGACTAACAAAACTGTTCTTGCCTGTTTTGAAGACAGAGAATTCCTCAATGAAATGACAGTCTGGCTAAATGTGTAGCTGCTTTGCTGTACTGAATGTCTTATTTCTCTCTGTAGATTCAACTGTGCAGTTAAATGCAGCACAATCCCGCTGCTCCCTGCTGGAGAAACAGCTGGATTACATGAGAAAGATGGTTTCCAGTGCAGAACTGGAAAAGAAAATGATTTTAGAACAACAGGTGAAGCCCTTTAGCATAATAACAAAGTAGTGACGTAGTTCAAAAGTATAGAAATGTGCAGGATCTGAAGTTTTTTGTGGTCATTGTTTTTCTTCAGCTCTGCTCAGGCTGCTAGCAAACACAAGCAATTTAGTGTATGGCTGATGACAACCATTCAATGAATTGTATGAAAAGCTCCCTGGGTGGAACTCCTAATGAGCAAAACCATGCTAATACTTGTACACTTGGTAGACAAAAAAGCTGCTGGAAGCTTATAGTAGTCTTTGTCTGCCTGGTATTTTTCATCACTTTGCAATTTAAAAAATATGGAATTTAAACTAATTAAACACCTTTATTCTGGTGTGGGGTGGTTTGGTGGTTTTTTTGCTGTCTGAAACAATTTCAGTCAGTTGCCAACTCCATTCTTGCTTATTTTTTCCAGGCTAAGCTTCAGAAAGAGGAAGATCAGAACCGGTTGGAACTGCATGCAAAACTTGAAAAGCTTGAAATGCTAGAAAAAGAGTGTCTTAAACTTACTGCTACTCAGAGAGTTGCTGAAGTAAGCATGCATGGAATGACAGTCTGAAAGTCATTTGGTATCATTTTATGGCATAACATTAATAGTACTAAGTTTTGCAAAAGTTACCTCTGTTAAAGCATACCTGACTGAATGCCACCTTGGCTTCATGCGCGTGAGTCTTTTTTCAGTCTGGACTTTAAAAATTCCTACAGTCCAGTTTCATCCCCACATTACAATTGTGAGCTCCTCCAGACTTCTGATTCAGCATGGCAAATTGAAGTGGGACTAATTATTCTTGCCTTCAAATTCAGGACAAGATCAAACACTTAGAAGAAAAGCTGTGTGAAGAAGAGCATCAGCATAAGCTAATACAAGATAAAACTGCTCAGGTAGATGGAAAAGATTTTATTTTATCTTACTTTTTAGTACAGAAGAAAGCTATTCTCTCTGTTCAAAATGCCCTTCTTGTGTTATTACATTTTAACGCCTCATGTTTATTACCCAGGCAGAATTCCTGAAATATTACCTAGATGAGTTATCAGCTACATATTAGAAAGCTTGCCAGGTGTGTTGTATATCTCAATGAAGAAAGATTCTACTTGGGTTTGTATTAGTGATACAGTTCATCAGCCTCAACACTGCTCTAAGTGACCCAGGTAGAAAATTAATTTCTAGAAAATCTGTAACTGAATCAGGTTAATTTAATTTTTAGTAGCTCAAAAGTGGTCACATAGGAAACCATATATACCAAGTGAGGTTGGTTATTATGTTTGTTTTCCTCCCTTTGTTAAGATCTGTAGAAATCTAATACATCTAATCTAAATAGGGCTGTACTTGGAAAAACCTTAATCAGTGATATGTTGTTCTTCAAATGAGATCGTGTATAAGTCATCATTCTGTGAAGCCATAATCAGTTTGTTGGGCCAGCATCCATCTGAGAGAGGAGTGTTTGCCAAAGAGAGCATGATGAAACCTTTTGTTAAAGGGGCAAGGTAGTCGTATTCCAAAGCTCACTTTGTCCCTAAGTAGCAGCCAGCTTGAAAGAGAGACCAATTGTGGGGGAATTCTGGTGGCGTGGGGTGGGGGCTGCAGTGCTGAAGAGTAATATTGGAAGAATGTAAGCAAAGCTGATGCCTTAATTTAATTCATCACTGCTGTCAGCTCTTACACCTCATCCGAGGATGATGGGTTTTCATCAATCCAGGAAGCTTTAAATAACATGCAGATTTATAGCCCAGATGTCTGACCACCTCCAGAATCCAGCAAAATGACACAGTTGAAAACTTGTAGGTTTTTTTGGTTTCTTGCTTAGACTGCATGCTGCTGCAGAGCAAAAGGCCTAGTACTGAGATTTTATCTTCTGAGAAACATGGTAAGAATGACTCTCCCAGAGCAGATAGTCTAAACATTTGGTCAAGAAAGGACTTAGATGCAGAAAACTGAGTCCTAAAGTAGGTACCTGTTAGTACCATCTTAATACACTGCAGAATGGATTTAGGTCTGTTGGATCTGGGCTGGGAAGCACAGGGTGTATTATGGTTCACTTCCTCTTGATGATAGAAAAGCCAGAATATTCTCATTTTAGTGGTGGATCTCCAGAGTTGTTTAGCTGGAACTGTAACACATGCCAAAACAAAGTCCTTGTCCTATGTTTAATTGGGAATGATTATCATCGTGTTTATCATGGGCCTTGATAGCAACTTCGAACCACTGAGCAATATGAGGATTGTCCAGCAGGTTTGACCTCAATGTAGCACGGACAGGCTTAGCTCTCTCTCCCCAGATTGTAGGAGCCAAATGTTCATATCATTTGGGTTTTATGATCAGATCCTCAGCATGTGGCAGGATTGGCTTATCTCAGTTGCTGGTTGTCACAGTGGAAAAATACAGCTGCTGCTGCAGCTGAATATGAAAATGAGGAATACTAAGACAGAGCTGCAAGACCTGCCTGATACCCTGCCTTTCTAGTAATCTGTTCAGTTTTTAAGAGTAGCTTATACCTTCCAAGCAGGACAATTAATAGTGCCCTTAATTGTTTCTAATCCATGCATGAAAGAGAGGATTAATTAAACCTTGCTATTTCATACTTCTAATATTATTTTAAATGGCTGTTTTCTTTTTTGCTTATTGCCACAGCTTCAAACAGAATTTGATATAAACAGAATTTTGATGTCTTCAGTAACATCTCAACATGAACCTGAAAAGGAAAATGGGAAGAACAAAAAACCTAGGAAGGTATTGTGGAAATTTTTATTTGCATATTGTTGCTGATAGCATCTGACTTGCACAGAGACTGGAATTTGTGAAAAATGGTGATGTAAGAGGCACTTGATTAATCTGCTGCACTTTACTCCACTTCTATAGTGACAAACAGTGCTAAGTAACTCTTTTTTTCCTCCATTTTTTTTTCTTTCCTTCATTAATTAAAATGGTACTGGAGCTGGTAGGACATCACTGGAAAACCTTCCCTTATCAGCTTGACAATTACCTCTGTTACTTGCTGCCATCTCCTATGTCCTGTCTTAGCTTCCTTTCAGTTTATCTGGCAAAATTAGTTTCCAAAGGAGTTTTACCTCAGCATCTTAAGATGGTGTGTTTTGGGGGGATTACTGAAATCAAGAGAATTTATTTTGCAACACGTTATAGATCAGTCAAAATTTTGCAATTGTGGTTTTGAAAACTTAAGTAAACAAGCTTCAATTTCTTTAATGTTAGCCTAATTGTTAAACAATCTTCTACATGCATATGGAATAAAATTTACTTTTGTCAGCTATTGGAAAGCCTTAATTGTTACACATACAGAAGGGAAAATATTTTTTTTTAAACCAGAAGAAAACTGAGGTGATGCATTTCACTGTGTATTTACTTGAATTTTACTTACTAAGAAAAATAGTTTAAGATTGTACTCTTGTGTCAGCAGATGGGAATTTTTTTGTCTTACATTTTCTTATGACTCTTATGGCAGAAAAATTCTACAACAAAGAAAATGCAAGTTTCACAATTACATGTAAAGGCTGGTGAACTACCTTTTGTGGCTGGGAAGGTAGGTGAAAACTGCTGTTGTCACTAAAGTGACATGTACAGTTTGAGTAAGGCTGTGTAGTTGTTAATTACTTCTGTAAGCCACTGATAATTCTTCTTTAAGTCTGTCAGCTCCAGCCATTCTGTCAGTGCAAATGTACAAAGTGTGTTGCACATTATGAAGCATCGCAATCCGTGTATCTCATCGCGAAGACAAGGAGGAGCTACAGCTGGGATTTCAGGACACGGTGCACTTTCAAAATCGGTATCCTCTTGTTCCACATCACCCACTGCCACCAGGAGCTTTTCAGACCTTCTGTTGGCCTTTCAAGATGAGCTGGGCCAAATGAGCTTGTGAGTACCCCTTGTTGGTGTTGTGAGTAAACGTGACTTCAGCGGAAGCACTGAGAAGCGACGGGGTGCTGTAGTTGAGCCTAGCCTGTTTTAGCTATAGGACTACTTGTTGACAGAATGACCTGAGCAGGCTTGACTAGTAGGATTTTTCTCATTCAAAAAATTCTTTCTATCCTGGTGTTTCACTGGTCTTGTTTTTCTGCTTCCACATCCTGTATTTAAACAAGCTGCTACTGAAGTTGCAGCTGTAGCAAATGAAAAGCCTTTCAGACCTGTGCTTTTTAGACATTTCAAACATATTCTGGGATATACAGAGTAAACCAAAACTTTTCTCCCGGAGAAGGCTGCAAAGGTGGTGCTGATATTGAGTAGGCCTGCAGGATGCAGTCAGTCTGGATGGCAGAATGGGTTAGTACAGCTCTGGCATGAACAGTCCTGCCACAACATCTCTCCTGTTCCTTTGTACTCACTCTGTGTTCTTTCCTTACTGGTGTACCTGCCGGGTCTTTGTGCTGAGTCAGTCTGGTGCTCATACCCTTTGCCTGTTGATAGCAGGAGAACTTGCCAGTCCTGTAAGGGGGTTGTGAAAGAGGGATGGTCTCCTGCCAGAAAATGGGCAGGGTGTGGAAGAAGCTAACCCTTCAGATGGGAGTGTATGTATCTTTCTAGCCGTGCAAGTAAATGTGGATTACAACCTGTTGTGTTCTTAGGAATCTTCCCAATAATGCAGGCTTGTGGGACTGTGGGCCAAAGCTCTGTAGCTGGTCATAGCAGGCATGTCAACACGATGAGCTGTGGTTTGAACAGAGGAGGATGTGCTGATTAAACCAGTTACGATGTTGACGCTGATTTGAAATCCTTGATGTGGTAAAATTTAAACTGGCAAGCAATCTAATGTCCAAAAAGCAATGTCTAGCTTACTCATGGCAGTTCAAGGACAGGCTTTTTTTTTTATAGCAACAACCAGTTGCTTCAATTAAACTGTCAAGGAAAAGCACTTACTCAGAAGTCAGAAAAGAAGTTCTGACCTTTGTAAAGGGATTACTTATCTAAGAGGGGGTCTCTGGCTTCAACTTGTTCATGTATCTAGGTGTCAAGATCTACACAATTTATTTTACTTAATCTGGTTAGTTTAATTAAGCAGCCCACTTTGCTGTAAATCTTTTTGAGTAGAGTAATTTGAATAATTTGTCAGAAAAATGGTAACTTGAATGTACTAGTTTAAAAAATACTTCCGTGTATTACACTAAGCCTTTAAAGTCTGTGCTAAATTGGGCAGGAAGTGAAAATGTTGTACTGCATAGCTGCTGTTCACTTTTAAAAATCTCATTTTGCACACTATTACACATGTAGTTGTTATGCCTGTGGGAAGAGGGGGAAGTAAGATGGACATCAGCTAAAAATCTGGAATGAGAAAATCAGACTCACAGGAAAACCTTTTCCCTTTCTCATGTTAATATATTCCAGATTAATGTGTATTGTGTGAGAGTGGAAATAATGCTAAATTTCTATATTCTGCACAAAATGGCTAGGAACTCCTGCAGGAAGAAGTCCTAGAGACTATATAATGAATACTTAGATTGCCATTCTTGTCTTTAATAGTGAGCATCAAGAACTTCTGAAGCAGATACAGGAGACTCAAGACTCCCAAGCTCGTGAAGACCTGGAACAGGAGCTGGACTGCCTCGTAAAACAAATGGAGATGAAAGGAAAACAAATATCCACGCTGAAAAAACATCAGGCTACTGTAAGAACGAAATGTAAACTCTCTAGCTACTACCATTCTTGTTGAAAGGCTGCCACAACTCTGCCTCCTGTTGTCATCAGCTAGAATGTCACTGGAATGTTTTAAGCCAAGATGTTCCATTATGGGTGATTGTTGGAATCCAGGGCACAGGCTTAGACTGCTGGCTCATATTTTTGTACCTCCAATTTCTTCATTTTATCAAGAAAAAGTGCTTATAACTGGCAGTTCGGAATGTATGCTGGTGGGAAAGCTTCCTGCCCTGTAGCAGTTCTGCAATACAGAGCTGGGTTGCACTGTCTGTCACTTCTGCTCACTGTGTTAAGACAAACTGTTGAAGTTTCATTTCTTTATATCCTGTCCCTCAGGGTAATGAGAAAATAGAAGCTGTAATTCCTGTAGAGACTGGATTAAATGTCTTTTATATTACTGAAACATTGAAGCTTTTTTATAAACTAGTCTGTTGACCAGAGCTTCTCCAAAATCATAGCTGGGCAAGCCTTTCAGTTTTGTTTAATCTTTAAACTGTCCTCATTCTGTCAGTATTTCGTTTAGAGCCATAGATAACAACTTTTCATACATGCCCATATAAAATCCCTCTTCTGTAGTTGAACAGCCTAACTCTTCTGTAACAATTTGGTTTGGGCATATGATTAAACATTCAATCCATAGTTCTGTCTGATTCTTTCTGTTTTTTCATCTTATGTTTCAAGATATATACTCACCTGAGAACTTTGCTTATACAGGAAACAAAACAAAACTCAGTGTGAGACCTTATGAAAAGAGGAGGATATAGTTAATTTAAATCTGACCAGTTTTATTCATATTCATTTTTGATGGATTTTACTCAAGCTTTTTATTGTCCATGTAATTGCAAGCACAGAGGTGCTTTAGCAGATGTGTCAGACTTGCATGTTAGCAATATGGACAAAGGGCATTGACTGCTGAGTCCTCACTGCCTCTCTTGGCAATGCCAGCTGGTTTTTTTGATAAAACTTATATTCTTGAAGACCCAACAATTATGGTGTTACTCCTTGCCTCAAAGTCTTGCTGACTTCATCCTCAGGAACCTAAGACAGTGGACAACAACTGCACCTTTGTTTCTTTCTTTTGCATATCTTTATGGCCACAGTTTGCCTTTGTTTTGGGATGATGAAGAGTAACACATGCAATGTGGTGCAACCTTGTTGTCTTGCCTCTTACCAGTGTGCAGATCTTCTGGCAAGTCGTCTGTGCTCTGGTACAGCCTGGTCAGAGCACACGCCTTAGGGTCATGCTGTAAATAGTAGTGTCTGTATGATTATTGTCCATCATGCCCTGGTTATCAATATAGGCCATTCCTCTAATTTCTTGGCCTGTTCTTTTTTTTTTTTTTCTTCTGGTGCTGTTGCTACAGACATTTCCATTTCTATTTTGTACAGACCAATCTTAACATTTCTCATGCATACTTCTTTTTCTAGAACCTGCCATACTAAAAGCGCCATGCTAATCTCTGTGTTTCACAGTTAATAATATGTTCTAGAATGCAATTAAAGTTAATTATTTTTAGAAATGGACTTAAAGCCTATATTGGCATTTGGAATGCTTCCAGCCTAATTTTATCTTTGGGAAGTGACCTTTTCATGCCAAGTGCAAGTCAAGACTCATTATTTGACATTTTAAAAAACATTCTTCAGCAATTAAGCCTATTTATTCTGTTTTCCACTTCTGTTAAGGAGGCTTCAAAATAAGCTGCTTAGATCCAGTAACTGATAATTAACAGTATACATTTTAGAGCTTTATTGGTTGTTTGATTTTTTTTTTTTATTAGAGTAGTACTGAATCTGAAATGGAAAGAGAATGTTGTAAATATGGATTATTAAGAGATGATATTCCAGCTGTCTCAAGCAAGCATTTTTATGTTAGGGAGCAATGGGATTCAACAGCCAATTGAGTGTGGGTGAGGTCAGTTTTCTGTGGTGGTTTCTTTATGGGCAAGGTCAGTTTTCTGTTACAGTGAGACAACTGTGCAAGCTTACTAAGTTTAAACTTTTTTTTTTTTTATTGTCTCTTAGTCATCTGTAGTTTGGAGTTTAGTAGAAGTCCAGTCATCTCTACAGCTGTGTGTCTTTGGAGTATGTAACATGCTAATTAGTAATTTTTTTTTCCTAGGTGCAGAAATTAAAGAGAAAAACTCAGAAATTGAAGCAAGGAGCAACTAATGTCAAACTAAAGTGTGATGAACAAAAGGAAGCAAAGGAGATTGCAATCACTGTAAAGGAAAGTATGTCTAAACCTTGTCCTGGGCAGAAGAGCAGAAGTTCTCTTCAGCTGCTAAAAGCTGTGAGGAAACTTCAGCTATCTCTGAAAAAAGATTATGTCATCTGAGAAGAATAGTTCTGAGGGTTGTTATGTTAGAAATTTTTGAAGTTGTCTAACATCTAGTAAAATTTTAGTTGTACAAAATACCTTTTAAAAATAAACTGGGTACAGTAGACATGTACATTCTAAACTGCCTACTCTCTAGTAGGTCAGTTTGTTCACCTGAGAATTAACTTTCATGTAATGTAGCTATAACTCAACTACACTTCCTTGTAATAAAGTGTTTTAATGGAATAATGAAATGTTATTATTTGTTAACTTGTCAAATAAAATTTTATACTTTTTTTGCACTTAAAATAGTATGTGGTCTTTAGTGTCCTATTTCCCCGGCTGCCAAGGAGATATTTAGAGCTTGCTTTTCCAGAATGACTTGTGCTAGTGCTTCTGTACAAATAAAAACAAAAGTCTTCCTTTCTCTAATAACTGAAGATTCAGATCACTGTGAATGAGGCAGAAGAGGTATTGTGTCTTTATTTATATATGTTTTCATTATTATTAATATTATATACTTTATAAGCTCTATTGACAGTCTTAGTATTAGGGACAGCTGGGGTCTGGAAGCACACCCCATGACTTGGTTTAGCCACAAGAATATGGGACTGTTCTTGATAGTGCATGGGAGGGGTCACTGCCAAACGCTTGAGCGCTTGTCTTCTCTTTAACAGAACCTGCTTGTAGCACAGTGTACAGTGACTGAGGTGGAGACTGTCATAGAGGAGACCTTCAGCTGTGTAACTGTTACCAATCTTCTTATTTATGGATTATTTCTAGCTTAGAAAAGCACATTGTATGCTTAAAGCTGCTTAGACAAAATTTGAAGCATGGTATTTTTTCATGGTGCAGATAGCTTTATGCATTTCTGGATACTGGAATCACTGATACTGGTAGGGATAGGGTACATAAATCTCTCTGGCTCTCTCTGTACCTTGACCTGGTATTTTTGTTTTTTTGACTACAGAATTCTGGAGAGAGAGGGTGTTATTTTGGAGCTGGAGAAGCAGGGCTCTGGTTCCCCACTTGGGCAGGAGCTGTGGTGGAGGGCTGCTACTTTGGGTCTGTCAACCAGCTACTGGATGGGGCAGTCTTTAAACGATGGCAGCATTGAATAGTCAGTCTTCTAAATGTATGTGCTGACAGGGGCTGTCCAGTCGCAGAAAAAAATTTGTGTTTGCCATTCTGTGGAGTGAGTGGCTGGAGGGAAGGGGAAACAGTTGAACCTGTTCCTACTGGCAACTGGGTGTTTCTCATCTCTGCCTGCTTCAGAGCGGGGCCAGGAGCTGAAAAAGCTGTCTTGCTCAGACCCAGGAACTGGGATTTGAGAGGGGAAAATAGGAATGGAAAACATGGGAGCTTATATTGGCTGACTGGTTACATCACTTGTATTTCAACTCAAAATATTTAAATACATTTTAATAATTCTTTTCTGCTTTTTCTTTCTGAAGCTTTTATTTCTGTAGTGCATGTGTTTTCACACACCAAAGTAAAGTTGATGCATTTCAGCATCAGCTGAGAGATCCAAACCAGATACAAAGAAAGTATATCCCAAACCAATTTTCTTTCTTGAAGAAAGGCATAAAATTTGTTTTCAGATTGTATCTTGGGAGGGAGGGGTAGGATAGGAGGTCAGGTTATGTATTTATCTATTAGCATATACACAGTTTGAAGCAGTTGTCAGTCACGTAAAATAAGTCTTCAAAGAAGTATCTGTCAGAGAGTAATTGTCTAGAAGCTGCATTGGGAAGGTAAGGTTATGTTCAATTGTGATAAAGTTCAGCTCCATGAGAATTGGGCAGATCATGGTGAATTTTGCTGGGATCGAATGCTTCATGTCTTTATGCTCCAAAAATGTTCTGGCCTGGAACTCCATAAACATACATTTGGAAAAAGCACAGTGGTCAGAACAGGCTTCTTCACAAGAACAATATGTTTTTGGCTTAGTAAATGCTTACTCTATTCTTTTGCAAATCCTTGTTTTGATTTATATCCTGCATGTTTTTGTTTGTCTTCTCAGATAAAACTGTATATATCTCTTTTTTATTAATGGTTTGGATCTAGCTCTGCAAGGCAGCAGACAAAAACACATAGTGATCCCAAAAAAAAGACTTAGGAGTTATTTACTTGAGATCTGGGTTCTTTTGCACTGAGTTATGCAAAATTGCAACAACAGGTTTTATTGGTATTTAAATCAAGGGCCATATTTTATGGTTAAATATCAAGGGAAGCAAACAAAAGATGTAGGTCAAACAGTATGATTAAAAATACAGACCAACAAGTTGCATCCAACAAAAGTTCACTTTCCTCCTGCTAATCTATGCTAGCACAGTTCAATGGTTTGTTACTTGAGCCTGCTGGAAAGACTTTGTCCTAGTACAAAAGACATTCAGTTTGAGTATGTGTGTTACAATCTTCTAACTAGCAAAGCTGAAGGTTGGACACAGCTATAAATCCAGTGTGTTCTGGGAATAGAAGCTGGCAAAAACACTCAGAGCTAAATAATCAGGGCAGGATCTTGCTGGGATTTGGATACTGCCTAACATAACTAAGTGCAGATGTTTATGTGGACTGAAATACATTCCCAGAATAAGAATATTGAACAAACACATGACGATTTTATAGCAGGAAAAAAAGCCAAGGAAGTGAGTATAATAAAACAAGCACTCTTATTTTTGATGAAGCATGTTCTGTTTCCCTCTGCTTGTACTGTCTTGTACTTCAGTACTGCCTGTACTGAAGTGGTCAAGGCTGCCTCTACTGTGTCCCCTGCTGGGCCCTGTTGACTCTTGCAAGTTGCTTGGGTTGTGGCTCTGGTGCTTACCTGAAAGTCTCCATGGGCTCCCATGTGGGTGCCACAGTCTCTCTTAGATGAGAGGAAAAGAGAGAAGCAAGCATTCCTGAAAATTATTCTGAGGAAACAGCTGAAAAAGGTCAGATCAATCTTATCCCAAATGCCTGCTCATTAGTTTTACAACCATTATCTGTGTTATCTTTATCTGAACTTCACTGGCTACATAGTGGCATCATTTATTTTCTCTTGATTCCTTCTTATTTATACAGCTGAAGAACTGCCTGCTCTTTATTTTCCTTAGCAATTTTTAATTTAGTTGATGTTTTTTGCTTTAGTTGGGGCTTCCCAGCCCTGACTTTTGGGTTAGCTGCACCAGTGCTTTTTTTTTTAGGGTCACAATTGTGACAACTGTTCAATTTTGAGACCTGAATACATGTATGGGGGCCAGGAATACCAGCTTTTTCATTGTGTGTTTACCACAGAATTATGGTTGAAACTGAATGGAATATCAAAACATAAACTGAATTAATTTCATGTTGTATATTGTAAGCAAAACTTTAGATCTCCCTGGCAGGTCAAGTGTGTCCTTCTTAGAGTGAAGAGCAAGCAGCTTTAAACATAATGCTGCAATGTATAAACAGAGTGGTTACATAGAAGACTTTCCTTGGCAACGATGAGATGAAAGCTAAGATGATGTGTCCAAGTTTGGCATTACACTTCAAGCTGTAGACTACTTGGAGAATATGTGGAGGAAAAACAGAGGTGAAGAAGACTTGACTAAGACACTTGAGACAAAAAAAAAAAGGAACTGGATTTATGCCTCCACTCTGTTTTCTCTAGGTTATAAATCTTAAGAAACATGGGACATTGCTGTAAAGGTGAAGGGAATAAAGTTCTGTTTGCACTTACGAATAGGACATATAATAGTGGGCTAAAATTCAAGCTTTCCAAAGATAGTGTAAACTAGGCACTGACATCTAGGCTAGGAGGTTGTTGACCATCTGTAATGGCCATCCATTTTTAAGAACAGGATAAACAAATACCCTCAGGGAACAGATTTACTTTTTCCTGCCTAAGAGCAGTGAAAGTAGTAGATGGATTGTAGAACCCATTCTGGTCCTACCTCTTTAAGGGCTCTGAAGTGTTCCAGCAGTTTGCTGGATGTTTTGCTTTTTGGATGAGATCTAGGAGGTCTTTTTTAGTGGTCCAGTTTTTCATCTGCGGTTTTAATTTTCATGCATTCATTTTACTCAAATAGATAAAAAATTATGTAGTGTATGTTTCTTGTAAGTATATTTATCATAGAACCTTAGAATATCTCAGGATGGAAGTGAGCCATAAGAACCAAAGATTCTAATTCCCTGCTCCTTGCAGAACTACCTGAATCTAAACCAAATGACCAAGAGTGTCATCCAGATGCTCCCTGAACTCAGGCAGGTTTGGTGCCATGATCGTTTCCCTGGGAGCTTGGTACCAGGGAAATGGTCTGTGGTGACAGACCACCCTCTGGCTGAAGAGTCTTTTCCTAAGTGACCAGCGTTGATACATGAGAATTAAAAACCAGTTCTCCTCTAGAAGATTTCTTAGCTTCCCCTTCTGAGATACGGGCATACAAGGAAGGTGACAGAATTATGAAACATGCTTGTCAAGGAACTCCACTGCATAGCTGTGCATTGTAATATGTGTCTATAGGATTGACAAGATGGACTTTTTAAAGGCTTTGACAAAAAAAAAAGTGGAAGACAAGAATTTGCCAAAAAAAGTCTTCTAATTAAATAAATTCTGCTGTTTTAAAATAGTCTTTTCATATTATTAGACTTGCTTACTCATAAATTCACCATCTGACCTGTGTTGAGCCTGATGAATGTTTGGATTATACCAGCTTGTGTGTAGCATCCTGTTGAGCATTTTTTTCCCCTGTTGTTCTGTTGGAATTCCAAAGGATGCATCTTGTTTCCCAGAGAGGGAGGTAATACTGAAGAACGTTTTATGGGCAGGTAGATAAAATGCACACTGGTTTAAAAAAAACCTCTTAGAGCTTTGCCAAGAAGTAACTGCAATTTAAAACCAGAGAAAGTAATAGGATTTTTGAAATCTGGGCCTGTGAAGACAGAATAGGAGAGGTCATAATGCTGTTTTCACTGTAGTAACACAGCATAACCCTTCTTTCATCTGAGTAGTACTGTGGACCTGGTTCTGCGGCATTTGTTTATGTGACAATGTGACAACTCCCAGTTAAATTCAATGCCTAATAATTTTTTCTGTATTTACCACTTTAGATTTTGTTTTTTTGGGTTTGTTGGTTTGTTTGTTTTTGTTTTGATATTCACTGTATGCTCCTTTTGCATGTGCCAGAAGCAAATGTCCTTGTTATTCAGGCTGCTGTCATGAAGAGGGAGTTAGAGAGCTGGGAATAGCCCGGAGAAGGGCGCACACATAGTACTGCTGCTGCTCCAGGCAGGGCTCCCGCTGACTGCAAGGACGCAGGCGCTTTCGCTCACCCAGCAGGTTGCACTGTACACATTTAAAAATAAAACCAATATGAAACTCCTTCCTGAAAACAGGCATGAAAATGTCAGTATTTGCAGTTCCATTGCACGAGATGAAAATTTAATCTTCTTCTATTTCTTGAAAATATGGGACTCTGTGCCAGACCAAATGGGCTGGGCCAAGATTCTCTTAATTCCCTGAAGTTCTGTGCTGTTCTAGTACATCTATGTTGTAGGTTATTTTTCTTTTCAGTTTTTAAGTGGATTTCAAATTTCTAGGTTTAATGATTTGAATCCTGCCATTTTCCTGGTATGAACAGTTTTGGTTTTTTTCTACCTGTAATACTTCCACTGGGTCAACTTAAGGGAAGTACAATTCATGAATAAGTCTAATAGGACAGAGGTCTTGGATGGCTGATTAGCTGTTGTTTCGGTGTTACTCTCCGATGATAATGATGATATATATGCTCTTTAAGTCTCCTATTATGTCAAGATGCTATTGTTTTTGAATGTGTGATTTGCTGGTTATTTCTGGTTTTATTCAAGTTTTTTGCAGACAGAATTACTCAGCTAGTCCAGAGTAAATATTTGCACATCCTAAAATGGAAGAGATTTTGTACACACGGCAGTGTTATTGGACAGTTTTATCCTCTTTATCAGGAGGGAAGCAAACCTAGGATGTCATGCATACATCTAGCACAGCAGCTGTTCATGAAAAACAGTGTGTCAGCAATGGCTTTTTTCCCACCCAAATAAAAAGCTATTAACATTGAGGGTAATTTGTATCTAGACTTTCACTCTCAGCTGTCTACTTATGATCAGAATTAGCTGCTCAGCAAGATTCACTATTGGGAATGAAATTCCCTTTTCCTCATTGGGTTGGAAATAATATTTGTAAGCACTTAGGAAGAAAATAAACCTTTGAGATTACTCTCAGGCTAGGATTCTTCATGCAGTGGCCTCCCAGTTAACACAGGAAGAAGATTCAGAAATGCAAAAGTAACAGTCTCTCTTTTATATACATAAGCAGAAGCAATTCAGTCACATCAAGAAGGAGCACAGCAACACAGGTCAGAGGGCTGCAAGGTTTTCAGTGGCAAGGAAAAGTTCCTGACAGGGAAGAAAAAACTGTGAAATGTAGTGATGCAGGAAGATTTACATCTAGTTGTTATAGCATGTCACCTACACTCTCTGAAAGCAGTTTTCTCCATTTAATATGAGCATCCTTTGAAGTGTAATTACGAAGCATTTTAAAAAGTAAGCAGAGGAAGATCAAACTCAATGTGAGAAATCTATAGGTTTATAAGTAATGAGCTAGGCTGCGTATATGTGACTTCCAATTCTTTTAGCTGGTTGATTTTACTAGAAAGGAAATGTTAAAATGATAAAAATTGTTTAGATAATTAATGAGCTCTCTGCATGCAGTGTAGGTAGTGTTGAGCTGCTTGGATTTCAGGAGATCTGGGATGAGAAGGAGAAAGCTTGGAGAGACTTTTTTCTGTATTATCACTCTGATGATGTTTTGATAGAGCAGGACACTATTGGGGACTGAGACACCTCAATGAAGCCTGCAGACTTAGGGAGTATTTGTTTAAGCATCACCTTTTGAAAATAGTTTTTAATACCTCCTTATTTATCCAATTTCTTCAATAATTTTATTTTATCAGTGCTACATGTCATTGACAGTAAATAAACTTCCGGAATTATATATAATTGATAGCTACAGTTTTGTTTTTTCTCTTTTGTGTTTCATTTTGTTACTAAATTTGCTGCTGAACAGTTTATATGCTTTCTAAATGACTAAGAAAAATAATTGATATGTTCTTAATTCCAATTCTCCAGCATTTGCCTATTTCTCATAGAATGAATGTGGCTGATGAGAAATATCCTGATGTGGTTCAAGACAACTGGGAAAAATTAAGAAGTGCTTTAGACAGGAATTCAGATATTTTTAATACTGATGTGCTTCCCTGTTCAAGAGTTTTGAGAAGAAATTGTGAAGAATTATCAGCTTTCCTTTAAAACCACAGTCCTACAGATAATGCACTTGTTTATATGTATTTTCTGAGAAAGGTCAATACTGCAAATGTTGCCATCCTTGGTTTGTATGCTTGAGAAATTTAGAGTGTGGCTTTTAAAGTCAGCAGGAATCCTGGAAATCTGGTGCTCAGATTCCAGAGTCTGGAGCCCTAAATCTGCAGTGGTTGCTCCTCTGGACTTACTGTGTCTTGGACTGCAGAAACAGGCAGTTCAGAAGGATATTTGTGGGATCAACTTGATGGAGAAGCCAAGATATTGTCTCAATTATGCCAAACCCTGAAACTCATCCTTCCAATTTGCTGCAACAATATTATTTAAAATATTTCTGTGGGTGGCCTGTTTCTGGATAAACTAAGAGAAGGCAGCTCTTGTTTAAAGACTTATACTGAAGTATCTCTAGGAGTCTCTAGATTTTCACCCTAAACTGCTTATGATCAGAATTAGCTGCTCAGCAAGATTCACTATTGGGACTGGGTATCTAAGAGTGTCTGCTTGTGGTTATTCTCATGTTCTCTTTCCTTTTGGAGGAAGGGAGGTAGTTGTTTATGTAGAATTACTTGTGTGAGTGGTACTTAGCAAACAAAGCAGCATTTCTGTTGCAGAGTGTTTAAAACCTAGGATTTAACCCATACTGTTACAGAGTAGGAACAGTGTGGAACTGTAGCAGTTCACAGGATTGTCTCTGGAAAAGTACAACCCCTCTCTTCTGGGAATTAGGCAGGTCTATGCCTCATCCTTGCAGGTGAGGAGTGGGCTGCCCAGGGTGGAGGAATGAAAAGGTGCTGTGACTTGTCCTTCCTGTCTCCTTTCTCCACGAAAAATTTCTAGTGGATGTACCTGTGGATTGGCACAGGGGAGGAAGGCACAGCCCTTGGCTAGAGTGGGACTGCCCAACCAGTGACAATTGATTGGGACAGTGCTAAGGAAAGTACAGGTTTACCTGGGACAGATAAGGGGTCTGTAGCATTTAGTTAGTGGTTCTAACCAAGCTCTGACTGGTCTACCTGGTGGTGCTGGTGCAGCCATTTTTCACTCCTTAGCCCAAAGGGGTTCCATGACAGGGAGACACGGCTGCACTGCCCCAGGATTATGGCGCTACCAGGGCAGCAAGAGCAGGGTTAAACCCTTTGTCCCAAAGGCAGCCTCTTGAACCTGCCACATTTCTCTTATACGAGCAGGATTGAAGGGGAGATGATCCATGATCTTGGATACAATGGGCTAATAATGTACAGAGAAGAGAGCAAGACCTACAACATTACAAAGTTCACCTGAGCCACTTTGTGGAATAGACTCTTATTAGCATTAAAAGCAACTCAGACGTGCTCTGGATCATTTTGATCTTCAGTATCTGGTTATCTAATATTTGAGGAACAGTTTCATCTTACCATCATAAGTGTCATTCATCTGCTATCTAGATCTGAGCATCATAGATGAAACAACAGAATTATTAGACAAGACATTAAAAACAAAGCTGAAATAAAGCATGGAACAGAAACACAGATGGCCCTTTATTGATGAAACAATGAGATAAAAATTGTATTACATGTAGTTCCAGTAAACCCCAGGATCTGTGCTGAACTTTAGCAAATTCTATCTTACCTGTTAGGATCATTGCACATATAAGCAATACTCACCAATACTGGGTAAAGAAGGATCAGCTGATACTTACATAGACTTTCAAAGGTCTCTGGAAAAGTAGTTGCAGAAGAAGTGCTGCTGTTTGTTATGGTCTGGCCTAAGACAAAAAGCAAGCAAGCAACCAACCAAACTCCCAGTGTTAAATATACCCATCAAAGAGCTGAGAAAAGGGAAAAAATATGACAAAACTTAGAGTAAGCACAGTAGTTTTGGCTCTTCAATGATGAAGTTAATACTGGTATCCTTCAAAGCCTTGAGCAAGCCTGAGGTGATGTAAAGGAAAAAGAGAAAACAGTTTTCTTCTAAAAATGGTTGTTCTGATGCCAACAGACTCTTCAACACTGATACCAGGCCAGACTCAGCCATCCCCTGGACACCCTTGTTTCAGAGGCTGGTGATAGCAGCATCATGCCAGAATCAGATACCAGAGGAGTGATAACCCTGAAATAGTAACATACTTACAGTTCTCATGGCATGTGAAGATTTGGGAGGTGTGTGTGCGAGAAGAATGTTGTACATGCCTGAGCAGGGCTGTGTTCAGGCAGAAGGATTTGTTAGCTAATGTCCTATCCTAGAGGATAGGCACTCCTCCAAGGACTGTGGAGGTGCCTTGACCAACAGCTGATTGTCTTTTGGGGTCTGGCAGAAGGCGCCTTCTTAAAAGAGATGTGAAAATAATAAAAATCCACACAGCATGGGTTTCGCCTGCCATCATATTCCATTCTCTGACATACTTCTACTTCAGGATAAAAAAACCCAGGGAATTAAATCATGGTGTGGATGAAAAGTAAAAAGCACTGACAGTATTGCTTTCAGACATCTTGCAGTCATGTTGCTTAAAGTGTTGATGTTCTCCAGGTGGTCTGATTATGGTTTTTTTTGCAGAGTCCTACCACAAGGACAATGGTTTCACTCTGCCCTGGCACAACACTGAAACCAAGGAGCTGAAACCTCAGTTCCAGCTTCTGCTTTCTTACTCTGATATTGACTATAACTTTAAGGATCTCAATAACTCATTGATGAGATTGGACCTCTTTTCCCTGGTAACTGAAATGTACTTTTAAATGGTAAAAAAAAAAAAAAAAAAAGTTTTAAAAAGTCTTTAAAAGCATGGAAGAAAGTCCCATTTTATGACGAGTCAGTGTTTTGCATCACGGAAAATAAGATTGTGTTATTTTTGCTCTTGACAGGAAGCAGCAGAAAGACTCAACTCACACACACTAAGCTCTAATAACTGCTCACATTCACATTTTCAATATCTTGGTTCTGAGGCTGTGCCTTTGTTCTCTCAGCTCTCACTAGCATTTTCTGTGCATTTTCTCGAGTTTCCTGCCTTTGTTTGGTGTCTCCCTGAACTGTGGTCCTTCCACTAGAGGTCGGCTGCAGCACATCATCATCCAGAAGCTCGCCAGCCTCCACAGTTCTCAGGATACCAGCAGGAAAACTCTGAGTTTCATTTTTATTGTCATCCAAAAGGCAAAACCAAACTAAAATCTCCACCGCGTGCCCAGAGTCCAAAAGAGCTCTGTAGCTGTTAAACAGAAAAAAACCAGACAGCTTTTTAAATGCTTAATGACCAGACAGCTTTTAAATGACTTGCCTTACAAACTGCACCTTGAATGAGCACAAGTGATCAGCTGGAAAGGACAAAGGTTTGATTGCATAAACTGATCTGTAAGACTTTTCTCAAATTAGCATTTGAGCTATCAGAGATAAGCACAGGCAGACGTGTTTACTCAACTAGGCAATGATGTACACTGCCTTCATTGTAGGCTGGCTTAGTTTGTGGTTTTAGTTTTTCAAAGTGCACCTTCTGGGCTAATGCTATTCTTACCAAAGCCATTGGTAAGACATTTGCTATTAACTTTAGTTGAAAGACAGTGGTTTTAAAAATCCTGGTTTTCTGTTTGGAGGTGCCAGAATTAACAGCAGGGAGTTTCATTGTGTCTGCTGGAAAAGAAAATAAATACAGGACCAGAATGTCCCCTTTGTCCCTTTACCACTCCACTTATTTTCATCTCTCTTTTTTTGGCTGATAATATGCAGTATTGCTTTATTCTAGGATTTCATATCCAGCTTAGGAAATTTATATCAGTACCATCTCCTTTTGTGCTTTAGGTTCTGCAAAACTTTAGAAGCATCTTCTGCAAACAGCAGATGATGAGAACATTTCTAGTTTATAATGCAGAGGTTCCTCAGTCAGAGAGCTGGGGCATGCTAGATGCTGCCAGTACTTTGGAAAAGAGAAACTACAGGATTCCTTACTTAAAGGTAATTATGAGGAACTTTCCCTGTTTCAGTTGTGTTAGTCCTAACTAATCTTCAGGGTGTACCAAGATACATTTCTGTGATTAAAATGTTTCTTTTGACAAATGGAGGGATGATTTTTTTAAATAATTCAGGCCTTATCAAACTACAGTATTTCTGTACAGTAAAGAAGCCCTATTCATATCTGCTGAAAATACAAACTGAATGTGTTGCTCTTGCTTTACTATATGTTGCCTCCTATATAAAAGCATGTAGCAATATTCATAAATTTCGTGGTTACTTTTATGTCAACCAAATGAATCCTAAAGTTGATCCCTGGCAGCAAAAGCTTTTGATGAAACTGCAACAACAGAAAAAAGGAGATAAACTGATGGACCTTCCTTCTAAATCTGTAGAGGTCATATAAGTGATTAAAGTTATTTCATTTAAAGTTATTTTAATTTATTTATTGGACACTTGCAGGGAAATTGAAATCTCTAGAGAAAGGTTGCCTCAGGTTTATGTATCCTGTGCTTATGCTTGAATTCATTAAAGATCCATTACAAAAGTGCTATAGAGATATTTTTCCCTCCTCTTTCCCAGTTCAGGAGTTTCAAAAGGCAGCTCAAACACTTGCATAAATATTCAAAAACTCTGAAGTTCACCCAAGTCAAGTCAAAATCAGCCCTGGAATTTGTGTCAAAGAGATTGCTCAGAATAGCTCTTTTTGTATGTGACCAAGGTTCAGACCTGTGCTCAAAAGACAAGGAGAGATGCTCTAATAATAAGGTACAAGTTGGTGGGGCACAATGTGCCCCAAGGAGAATGTGCCACCTGCCACCCAGCCTCCTTGGAAAAATGGCAATGTGTCTTTACAGATCAGGTATCTTTTGCATCCACAGGGAGCCTGAGGCACCTCTAACACCTCTTGAACACCTCATTTGTCCTAATTGCATCTTATTTGCTGTGTGTACCCTTCAGGGTTGACCTGCATCTGCCCAGCAAGAGCTGCTCATTCACCCCTGCTGTGGATGGAAGGAGATGCGGGGTATGACAGGCTGGTCAGGTGTGCTGGAGTCTTGCCACATTTTCCCAGTGAAATTGGAGCAGGTCTGGTATCCTCATCTGTAAAACTGGTAAAACAGGAGTGTTCTGTCTCCAAAACAAGAAGAAAACTAATGCAGCTAAGATGATGAACTGCTACTCTAGAGCTGGATCTATATAAATATCTCATCCAGTGACGTTGATATGGTGTCAGAGCATGTGGTTACTGCCTCTCATCCCCCGGGTGAGCCTGAAACACTATGAAATAAGAACACCTTGTAGCTCATCTTCTAGGTCTACATAAAATAAATACCTTCTCTGAAGCTGTGGAGGAGTTGTGCCCCTATGTGCCCTTTTCTATCAATAATCACATTCCTGACAAATGGAAAGTCCTTGGTGTGCTGTCTCTTTCTTCTTTTATTATTCTTGTGGTGCCTCCAGCTCATGTGAGGCTGTCTCAGCCCAGAAATGTTGCTGAGCTCCTAAGTTTTCTATTCCCGAAGAACCACTGCTGCAGACCATCCAAGGCTTGAAGATCCCTGCTGTCTAGAAAGGGGGTGGTGGGCTTGGCAAAGAGCAGCAGATGATGCTGTGGATGTGTTTGAGTTGTGGGCAAGCTTTTCTTTGGGACTGTTGTTGGCTGGTAGCTGTTTAGTAGAGAAGCAGTAAAGGATCAGAAATTGTTGACTCCCAACCAGTAAGAAAGTGAAGAAAGTAAATAGTTGGGAAATTAAAGGAAATGTAATGTCCATAGAGTTCGATATTTAATTTGTGTTTTTATTAAAGGCTTCTTGGTCTTCTCTCTTGTGTTTTTATTAAAGGCTTCTTCTCCCTTCTCCCCTTTTTAATTTTTTTTCTCCTGTGTTAAGCAAGGTTCCATTTGTTCAAAACATATGACAAAGAGTATTATGAAACTCCTGTTCTTAATATCCTTGGAATTCCTATAATGCTTTACTAGAAGTTGTATCAAGAAAATTTTTATGGATACTAATAGCTGCTAAAATATTACTATGTTCTTCAAATTATACTTCTGATAGAAGTGGCAATTAAAACTCTTGCAAGGTGAGATGTGTGTTTTTTAAATTACTTTTGTACTATTATTGATTTTATTTGACCTAGGATTTGGCAGTACTCTGTATATTAATATTCTCACTGGTTCCTATTTAACATTCATTATTCCTTTTGTGGGTCTCACAAAGCATTTGAGAGAAGAATTGTCTTAAATTGCAGAATTCAGAAACTGGGTATGTAGGCTTTACAGATAAAGTTGGCTTTACAATATTTTAACTAATGTAATGGGTTTGATTTTGATGATACTCAGAAAGATTAGGTGTTTATGGCCTTTAAATAAAACTAGGGCAGAAATAAGTTTTCTTTTAATATCCCTCTTTTCAGACCTTTCCCCCATGCCAGATACTTCACAAAGAAACCATTCTTTTAAATCTTGCTACAGCAGGTAGTTTGTTCTGGAAAGCTTGGGTACAAGCCATCATCACTAACAGAAATAAAACTGGCTTTGCTGCTCACTGAGACAATGAAAAAAAAAGAGATCATTTTCCTTGTTTTTTTCTATAGTGATTTGCTCACCAAATACGGTATGTTTGATTTTGGTCATCACTCCTTAAGGATGAGGGGTAACAGGAAAAGAGAGAGGTAGTCCCTCCCCTCCATAAATCTTAGAAAAAATCACTTTCGTATTCTTTCCAATCTGGTGTATTTCCTCCATGTGCTATAACAGGCAAATCCATTCTACATTTTCACCTTGGAGAGGGGGCAGCAGAGAACTTTCTCAAATAAAGGAGAAGCAGTCAGGAGCAGTGCTGCAGAGGCCAGATGCTCTAAGTTGATCTTGACTCACTGCGGGATGGGGTCTGGTGTGCTGACTCATTGGCCTTGTGAATCTTTTGTCTGTACTTGGTGTGAGAGTGATGCAGCATCTTCAGCACCATGCAGCAGCAGTGTTTGAAACACATCCTGTGTGATCAAATTCTACTGCTTCTTTTCATAGAAGAAGCTGGACTTCTACTATGGTTTCTAGTACTTCTACTAGACTTTCTAGGACTTCTACTAGAATTTCTATGCTGGACATACCTGGGAGAAGTTCCACCAGATACTTAGAAGGGTAGAAAGTATGGATAATGGGCAATTAACACATCTAGCAGGCATTTGTCAGCTTTGAGGGCTTCTGTAACAGATTTCTGTTTGGACACCAGCCTTTCCCTTTTTCAAAATTCAGTCTCCTGCTACTGCTGCTAAGCAGGAGCTGCCCTGCTGCAGTGTATGGTGTGCCAAAGTGTCCTCTGCTCCTTGTGCTCACCAGCTCCAGCACAGCACAAGCAGCATGAGACTGAACTTCTGTAAAAACAACACGTGGATGTTCCTGTAGCAGGGCTCAGGTGTGGATTTGGCCACAAGAAGTGTGCCCTGGTATTTATTGAAGGGCAATGGTCCTAGGGAATGGGTTAGCATGTGTGTATGGGGGGGAGGGGAGGAAGGATGAGGCATGACCTGGTTGCTAGAAGCCATCCAGCAGCTGAGCACCTGGGGACCTGAGAGCAAATGCCTGCTTTGTGCAGGAGCAGGTGTGATAGCAAGTTCCTCCTCTAAAGGAGGAAGTGGCATCTGTGGACATCACCTCACAGAGCCTCAGAAGCTGCAAGAAATATCTACATTTTGTAGAGGGGGAGAAAAAGCCCAAATGGCCTCACTGTGGGGGTAGTGAATGAAAAGTAGAACCTACTTCCCTGTTATCTGGGGAAGTTATAGTATGTGTGTGGCAAGCTCTATGACTAATCCTTTGAATGTGAAGCTATCCCTTTGATGCATGTGGACTTTGATTCTGTATTTCTTTATTGTTTTTTGGACTCAGAAGCCCTTCACAGCTGCTGCATTTTGCACAGAAGGGTTGCATCCCAGAAGTTTTTGTATCTACAGCCCAATGTTTGATTTGGCTCACTCTACCCATGCCTGCACCAGTAGGCCCTGGTGGCAAGGTTCACTTTGCTGCTGTTTTTTGAAGAGGAAAGGTCTCAGCTACTGGAGCTGAGGCAGCCCTAATGTTTATGAGAAGGTCTTGTGCCCATGCACTTGGCCAGGATCAAGCATGGCAGTTATACAGGAGCAGGGGAAAGGGAAAAGAGAAAGAGAGAGGGCATTTAGTCTCATGCATTCCCTCTTTCCTGCTGATCTGTCCCAAGCTTGATAGCAACTCTGTGTTAAAAAATATAACCAAATTTTTTGTCAGGAAAATTTCCCACCTGCAAAAAAATACTGAAGGTCTTCCTACCTCAGGCTGACCCAGACCAGGAAATATTCAATTACTAAATGAAAACTTCAGAAAAAACCCTCCAAACATTGTGTTTCATGCAAGCAACATGAAAATTAATTGGGGAAAAAAAAAAAAGGGAAGAAAACAGGTTTCAGGTTTTCACAGTGCATCTTTCATCAAGTGCACTAAATCCACAACTGGGTTGGGAAAGAGTAGCTGATTGAGAGCAATGCAAGGAATGTGACTGATTTAAATTTTAAAACAGTCTAGTCATCAAGATTATTGAAGAACTAGAATTAGATCCTCCACAAATAAAAAAAAGGTGCTGTCCAGGTTTCTCTCTTTTAAAATAAAACTTCAGCTGCTAGCCAAAAATGTGCCATCACTTTTTTCCTCATGTCACTCACATTTTTCAGACAGCATTGTCTGCTGTGTTGGATTGGAAATTTTAAATAGAAATGCTTCATCCCATGCTTAGTCCATATACTTACCATGATACTTAACAGAGATGCACAAATAATGCTATTGATTCAGGAAAACATAATACTATTTGACCTCATGCTATTTTAAGGAATAGAGATGAAAGGGCCTAGAGTTTCTCAAATTTAAGAAATTAGACCTTTAGAGTCAATGAGAAGAGGATGAGTGGGGATGATCATACTAAGTAAGATAGAGAAATTGGTTCACAGATAATCTGTCATTGCAAGGATTATATAAAGAATTCATTGCTTGACAGTGTGTCATCAAGATTTGCTTGGCTTGAAGGAATTCTTGGAGACAATACACTCATGTCAACTTGCAAATTTACAGAACTGCCAACGTAGTCCTAAGTTTATCCGTGCCACTTCTATTAGAAGCTTCATTAGAATGTCTCATGTTGAGCAGGATAAATTTGACAAGCACCCATTTGTAAAGATACATCAACAGGATTTTCTGTAATCAGAAAAAACCAAGGCCAAGATTAATGCTAATACCTTTAGCATTAGAATTCCGATTTATGCCATCCAAATAAATTTGGTTAGAGAAGATATAAGAATTTTTCTTACCTACTTGATTGTCTGAGACAATGAAATGGATAATGCCAAGTAAATCACTGTCCATAATGATACATAATTAATAAATACTGCATGACTCACAGTGATCTTCTCATATACACTGATACTAATGCCAGTTTAATTCCACTGATACTGGTGGAGTAACTCCTGATGTTTGTGAGAAGGCCTTGGAATTTATTCCTTTTCAGTCCTTACACCAAGGCAGGTGTAGCTGTTTTCTTGCTTGCTGTTCATCTGCTATTCTTTTACTACAGTGTTGAGTGTGCTCAAAAGGAGTGAGAAAAGAGCCCCAAACCAAGTATTTAATTTCATTTTACAGAATGTTGGATAGAGCATTTAATATATGCTTGTTTTTGGGGGTGTTGTGTAAAACTTTCCTACAGCCTAGTCTGATGTTACTTCTTTGTTCCACACTACGATTTTACCCCATGCTGCTCCTATGACCTGCTGGAGCCCAGAAACTGATTTACTTTTATGTCTGGAGGAAAGAGGATGAACTAGGAAGTCAGACATGTCACTAACCATAACTGCGCTGAGGTTTTAGTGAAACAGATGTCCTGAATTTCTTTGGAAAATTTCCTTATTCTGTCCCTTGCCACAGTCTTGTCTTTGAAACAGGGACAGCGCTTTCATACAGCCCAAGGACAAACCACTAAGGACTGAAAAGGAATCAAATATTGTAGAGTTATATGCTGTGATAATTTCATTGCTGGCTGGATTATGAATTTCATCCAGTATGGAACTTCTTTCCCTTTTCTTTTTATTATGATAAAGTCTATGCACAAAACTGTTTATGTATGTATATACTTAATAAAGGCCAAAAGAAGGAAAAACAATGATATCAACATATTAACAGAAGCAGTAATGCCATCCTTTTTCATTATTCCATACTGCAGGTTTCCATGACTTTCAATCCTCTAGGCAACTCCAGTCTTCTACGTCTTTGGCTAGACATAGCCAAACTGTTTCCTTTGCAGAGGTTCAGAAATCTCCTTGAATAGTAAAAAATGTAATTATGTTTTTCCTGTCTGGAAAAAGGTAGTTATACAGGCAGCTTGCAGCTGCTCAGGCTAGAAGGTGGCACAGCTACGGCTCACAGGGAGCACATGGTGAGGAGAAGAGCCTACTTGTCTCTTCTTTTCTTACGTCCCCTGAGGAGTATATGAGCTAATGGTAAAAAAAATTGACATAAAACCTGCAGAAATCAGAGTTCATTTTCTTAAGAGGGTCATCCAACTGAAAATGCACCAGTTTGCTTATTCCACTGAATGTGTCTGAGGATCCTTAGGGATTTCAGGAGAGAAGCCTGACCATCAGTGCTGCTGGCCACTCCTTAAAGGCTGGTTGCCTAAATCAGCACAGAAGATGCTGCCAAAGGAGGCACTGGGGTTTCTGGTGGCCTGAGTTCTCAGCCACATGTTCAGTACACACCAAGGTGAGGTACTGCCCAAGTCTTCCAAAGCATGTTCTTCACCAGGAGTACCCTATACAGTGCTCTGGATCTCTCCATGCCAGCTGTGTTCTGATCAATTGCTGAATGATCTGAGGGATTCAGGGTAACCAATTCCTCAGAGCCCTATGTCTTGCCCTTACCAACTAAAACTTGTATTTTCCAGTGGTCTGTAACAAACCTGAGAAACTTCAGGCATGTGGAAGTACAATGTCAATAATGACTGCCAGATAAACATTCACTTAGATAGGTGCTGCTGGTTGTGCTTAAACTACAACCTTCTCAGGTGTGGGACTATCATACAGCATAGATGTTCTTGAAAAACCTGAGGCATTCTGCAATTTATGGAAATGATTGTTTAAGTAACTCCTAATGACTTCTAAAATGTATTATTAGATTTAGGTAGACCTTAGGACTTACTGGTTTTTAATCTTGCATGAGGGCATGTGGCCAAAGTGAGATAATTTGTACATTTACTTCACAGATTTGAAAAAATAATTACAAATGTAATTCCTAAGGCTTATCAAACTCTGAGTCTCCAAATTTTTTTTGTGTATTACCCCAAACAGAATCAGTATCTCATCCTGATATTAGTGGTTTGATGTGAGATATATAGTATTTCGTCTTTTGAGCTGTAGAATTTCTGCTACTTAACACTCATCCCAAAGTTCTCATGTAGAAAACCTGAAGAAGCATGATAGTATTCTACAAGTTTTTTCATCATTTTGAACTCATATTTATTTCTTATTTACTGGAAACTTGTTTGTGTGATTTTCTCCATAGAAACAAAACCAAAACAAACAAAAACCCCAAATAAACAGCAACAACAAAAAAAATCAAACCAACCAAACAAAAAACCCCCACACCACCTTCATCCAGAAACATGAAAAATCCTAAACTTCTTTGAAAATAAACAAAATGTGGGGGACAGACATGTAATTTGTGATATTTTTAAAGTATCTTTAGTTTTATTTCTAATATGATCACATTTATCCTCTAAAAACATAATCAGTAAAATTCCTAAATGAAAGCTATTTGGAACTAGAAAATTGTATTTTTCCACTAAAGAAATGTTGAACAGAGTGCTCCAGCATCTTCAAGTTTTCAAGTCAGAAAAGGTAATTTGAAAACAACAGGAGGTGTCAGCTTTCTAGGGAGCAGGCACTGGGGCAAAAATCTCCTGAATTCTAGATAATATTTGTTTGTTTTCATTCCTCGTTTTTCAGTGGCAGAAGAAGTGATGCAAAGATCAGTTCTGACCTTACATGTACACAATCTCTGACCTGGAGATTAGATGTGAAATACTTCAGAGAGCACTCACAATGAGAGAGATGTTATTGCACAGGGGCCTGTCTTTCCCCTGGACTAATACATGGATATGGATATATACTCTTGAACTTTAACTAAAGCCTAGATAAATATTTACTAATCTGATTACATTTTATTTGGCAGTGAATTTAGAAGCAGAGGCAACAGTATTTCCTTAACAACAGTCTCTAATGTGTTTTGTTTATTTTGGGTTTTTTTAATATACTGCATAGACTGTCTTTCAAGAACTGGAACAACAGGAAAGCAAATTTACTGGCAACCTACTTGAGACCTACCTAACATGTAGGTAGCATGTGTTATAAACACAAAATGTATGGCATTGTTTCTTAAATACATTATCATTTAATCAATGTTCAAAATTGGAAGGGTACCTGTGTTATGAATCCCTCCACACTGTAAGCTGTGAGCCAGTGTGACAGCTCAGCACACAATCTATCTGAAACTGAGATTGAGTCAGCATTGCACCCTCCCTAGCAGACTGCTTGGGATGATCAGAGGTATGGGTTACACTGACAAAAGGCCCTGAAAACCAATTAATTACATTATGTTAAAACAATTTTCTGTTCCACTTTGAGATTCAGCTTGGAAGAACATAGGTAGTAAGACATATGTTGGTGTGTAAGTGTTGCTTTATAACCCAAAAAGGATTTAGTAGGGCCCAGGAAGCCTGAGCAGAAGGAGAAGAGAAAACCCAAAACCTGCAGCAAAAAAAAAAAAATCACACAAATATCCACTTACTTGATTTGGTGCTAAGATATGTAACTGGGTATTAGCGTTTTTTATAGGCATAAGTAGTACTTAGAAGGCTTGGATAGTCTGTTTAAAATATGACTCCCAAAACAGGCACAACAGGGAGAAGTCCTCATTTCTTCTTTTGGTTTTGGTTTTGGTTTTGGTTTTGGTTTTGGTTTTGGTTTTTTTTGTAAGAGGTCTCTAGTTCTGTAGTCACACACCTCTTTTGCAAAGTGCAGCAGTCTTGACTGAGATGTTTAGGACGAGGAGCAAGAATCACCAGAAAAAAAAGTCAAGATATTGAAAGTGGAGATATTTCAATGAATGTTCTTCTTAAGGTTGTTTAAAAACACAATCAAAAACCTCTTCTATCTGCTATAGTGAAGTCAGCCCAGAATTTGCTCAGTCATCTACCTCAATCAAGTTGAACTTAATTCTTCTGTAAAGGGCTTTGATTTAACCTTTAGCACACTCTGCACCCCATCATTAAGAGCAGTGAAACATATAGTATGTTCAAAAGAATAAGGAAAGAACAGAGTGCAGAGAATTGTATCAGAAAATGGAAAGTAATCTGGCTGGGCTGATCCAACATGATGTTCAAATTAGGTGAACATTTTTCAGGGGTGCTTCATAAACTTTATGGTAAAGAATGAATTCTGATTCAGCATAGACCTGTGAAGCTGGCAAACCGTTCTTCCCAGCACATTTAAATTTTACTAAGATTTCAATGACTTAGGCAAATAGCTTTTTCTTTTCTCTATCCTTTCTTTGACTAGAATTTGAGACACCTGGGAAGCACTGGAGATCCTGTCAAGGCAGATGTCAGGACAGACAGTGAAAAGAGGAAGTCTGCAGTATATGGTACATCACTATTTGGCATTGAAAGGAGAATAAAGGTGCATTACACACCAGGAAATAACCAAACCAGCAGAAAACCAGGGCCTTGCATTTGCTTGCTAGAGTCTTACATGGAGAACCATTTAAAAAATTTCCATGGTTATACCCCTATACCAAGTGCTTATTTATACTGGAAGATTAAGTTCAGTAATTATACACTCAGTGATGTCTGTATGTAATTCTCTTTGTGGCACTCCTGGTCAAGAAACAAAATATTTTGAAAATGAACACCACTTCTGCTGACTGCAGTACTGGATTCTTGCCTGGGGTGTTACCAACCTAATGACTCACTGCCAAGGTAGACAATTCTCTCTTAAACATGCTGATGGGTTTTTTAGAAAAATAATGTCATTGTTAAACTATTCTACTGAACAAGTTCTGGTGTCACAGCAATTTGGGACACCAGTCAAGGAGTTTTCCTTTTAATTAGTGCTAAAGTCCTTGTGTTGTGTGAGCTTATCTTCAAATACTGCAAGTGGAACTTAGCCAAGAAGGCTTTAAAAATACGTTGACATTGAATATCAGAATTTAAGACTTTTTTCCCAAACTTTAGCTAAATTAGAAAAGAGAAGAAAATTTCTCCCTTCTACCTAAAAGTTCAAGAGCTAATCTTTTGCATTTTAATGCCTTCTTGGTGCTTTTTGTGAATTTATATGACTGAAGAAAAAACTAGGCACAATAAAAAATTTCCTACAGTATGTCTTACTCTGTGACCGTATACATGAAGGCACAGTGTAGGTCTTACACGTAAAAAAGTAATATTTTGGTGATATTTCATTTAGTTGTTTTCTGCTAGTGAGAAAATACCGTGTTCAGAGGCCAGATCCACTCTTAGGTTGATTATACAGAACTGAAATATTTGCAGAGCTGGCTGCTCTTTCCTGGGTGTCTCTTTTTCATGGCACAGGTCCACAGCGCCCAATTCATGGAGTTTGCAAACGTGGAAAGCCATGACAACTCTCACACTGGTGAGGATGCATATATTCACACACAGGACCAGTGAGGCTTTTACATAATATATGATGTGAATTTAGAGGATCGAAAGGAGATTGGGAACAGCTGCTGCTTGTGACCAGCCAGTATATTAAGAAAGGTAAACATAAGATATCCACAGCCCAAAAGACTTACGATAGTTAGGTTTGCTCTTTTCCAGGCAGGCCAAACCCATGACTTGAATTGTTGCAGTACTTCTGCAAGACTAGGTGCTGACTGTATATCTGGGACTTTTCTTTATCCTTCTACTTAGTTAGGTGATGAATGTTCCACAAAGACTTAACTGAACATGTGGAATTGGTTGTCACATATTGTTAATGTCACAGTTTTGCACTTTTTCAGGGTCATAGACAACAAAGTCACCCTAGAGTGAATAATAACAGAGAAGGGACATTTACTGATGTAGTTCACCAATATAATGAGCAAGCACATCTTTTAGGCACAGGGAGTTGGAAAAGAAAAATGTTAATTTTTTTCTGAATGTCTTTTAATTAATGTACTGGATTTATTTTTCCACAGAACTATATATAACATCCTACCATTTTAAACTTTTCTCAGTTGTAAATAAAAATCCACAAATTATTTGATGTTCCAGACTTCCTTTTTCTTAAACAGTAAGACCTGAATTGAGACTATTACAGATTCTAAATAACACCAGCTGTACTTCTAGAAGGGTGAGGAGGAAGAAGCTTGGAAACCCCATGGCTGATTTTTAACTCTGCAGCTCTAAACTTTTCAGATTCACTCTACCTGATTTATCATTTATTGTCAAAGATAGCTCTAATTTAGATAGCAATACAACCAAGAAAACAAAAGCATTGGTTCTTTAAGGATTTCTCATGGACTAATAGCATTGAAACATTTGCAGTGTTGTTTTTTCCTCCTTTCACAGTAATTTTCAAATTATGAAGACTGACTTTTCTGATACTAAGCTATCTGAAAAGAAAGTCTATTGATCCACTCTCTGTCCCTATACCTCTTACTAAAATTTATCTTTGAGTAGTCTATGCTGCTTTTCATTGATCTGAGAGTGAAGGTGAAGGGATGAAGATGATACCAACAGAATTTGGTGCTGTGAACAACTGAGCTTCTCTTCACTTTCCTCTCCTAGTTTTCTTGTGCTTTCTCTGGCTTTATGTTTCTTGATGTGAGTCTTTCGATCTTGAGCCTCACAAGGAATGTTTGTTAAACGATGATGGAAGAGATATGTTTACACCAAACGGCTGGTGCACTTGCTCTTTCCTTGCAGAATACTCTGGGGTGCGCCAAAGCACCTGAAAGCACTTGAAATCTTTTCCTGGCCTGGGGTTCCCTGCAAGCAAAAATCACAACCTTGTGCTATAAATAAACTGAATTACCACAAACCCTGGGACTGTTGGCATGTGGAAATCCCTGTGATACTGACATCTGCTTGTTTTCTCCTTTTTGGTTTGTCTTAGGCAACGTAACTTGTGAGCAATTCAGTGGCAGCAAGCCAATCCTTGGCTGGGCACACACCTCTGTGTATCAATGTGCTATGCTGCTTGACCTCTGGACCTGTGAAACTGCTCTTCTGGGGAGCAAAAGTCAGGTACAGATGATTTTTGGTCTGAAAACAGTGATTTGCAATCAGTTTGCTTTGGGTCGAGTAAGATTCCCTTTCACTGTTTCCTGTTGTGCATACATATGGATGCTAGAGCCACCAACTATATATATTCTATAAATATCACTCTATATTTACTATAAATTTATTTTTTCATTGTTATTTAACCTGAGAGAAAAAAGTGCCATGCTTTATTATGTAGTTCAGAAAAATAATGAACAAACCGACACTAAAATGTGTATTAAGCAATGTGTAGCACTTTCATTCACCAGGGCTGCTGCATATCCTGAGGGCTCTCCCCTTCCTCTCTATGAATCCAGAGATGTGACTGTATTTTACCACGGCCCATGGAAGCATAAAGGGTTTCTGCCCAAAGACTTCAGTGTTGAAAGGTGAAGATTGGACAAGTTGAGAGGAATGGATCCAGAGAAGCTTGGAAGGGTATTTCTGTCTAGGAGACTCAGCAGTCTCAAGCACAGTGCTGTGAGTGTCAGGAAGTGGAAAGGGGCAGATAAACAACTTCAGAAGCAGGGAGAAATGGCACTAATTGAGGTCATCTTCACGCACTTGAACTGTTTTGTTCTCAGTCCTGGAACAACACAGGGCAGCTCTCAAAATAGGAATAACAGAGGGTGTTATGGAATCTCCTGGGTACTCTTGAGAAGGGCTTAAATAGAAAACCTTTTAAAATAAAAGTATGTAGTTTAGGAAGTCTCCCAAGGGCACTCCCCCATTTTCATGGGAGTTACAGAGCTATATAAAAGATTGCCTAGTTCACTAAGCTTCTGCTCTCATCCCAACAGACTTCACTTTCCATTGCTGTATGATCATGCTACCCGTGTGAATCTACCTTTCATTTTTATCATGGGTCTTCTGTACCAAGGCAGCTTGATTTATTTTATAAAGAAAAAGCTCCAGCTAGAGAATAATGAAATCTCTAGAGCAACAACAAAGTAATTCAACAACAATTACAACAAAGTAATTCTCTTCCAAAAGCATCAAAGGGTATATTCTGGAATTGCTCTCACAACACAGCTATCTAGGCAGGATTAAATGTAGATGTGCTGTTGCTGGAGGTCTCGCTTTTAGCTGAAATTTTAGCTAGCTTTCTTTCCATCTGGGACAGAGTTCATGCAGAAGAATAAGGAAACAAAAGCACTTTGTCCAGCAGCTTAGCTTAGCCAATACAAAACTAGCTATCAGTCTATTGCACAAGCACTCTCTTAGCTTCCTTGAAAACAGTTCAGGTCAGGCAGGTCTAAATCAGAGAAAATGAGTGTTGAAATCTGCATTCTCAGCAACTGGATTACCTCCTAAGCCTTTCTGCATCTTCCTGTTCCAGAATCCTTTGGTTTTAATATGGAAAATAATGTGAATACTTTTCTACTTAAGTGTTAATGCAAAAGAGTCAGATCTAGATCATTGCATAGTGACATTACTGGTCCAGAAGGAAGAGCACTAGTTCATCTTTTCAATCTCCTAATTACCATTTGACCAAAATAACATGCTACAATGTCATCTCAAGAGTTCACACGTGCCGTTGTTCTTGGAACATTTCTTTTTCTGACCTAAGCTGTGGGCATTTGTAATTAAAATTTTTATTTAAAAAGAACTTAACAGCTATTCTTGGTAGAGGAGCCTAAAGAAGGCTTGAGTCTTTGTGCACCTTTAATTATACCTTCATTTAATTTGGAGTTTCTCCAAAAAATATAAAGTAACAGTGACAGTCATTGCCAAATGTGGTAATAGAAAGTCTTGGAAGAGTCAACAGGTTTCAGGCTGAGGGAAATGGAGCTCTTCAAATATATGAAAATGGATTCATTGTCAAAAGAAGCAGGTGTTTTTAAAGCAGTAAGTACACTGCCTGTTACGTTTTAAAAATAAAAATGTGTATCATAAAAATCTTCTTTCAGTAGGAAAAAATCAAATGTTAACTTTGCAAGATGTGGAAGAAATTTCTCCCATGCGTGGTTTATTCTATGTTCTGTTCTTGAGCCTTCTGATGAAGCATTCAGTAATATCCTGTACCATAAACGTGATGCTACACCAGGTTACTGGTGGTTTGATACAGGCAGCAACCTCCATGTTTAGAAATCTCTCCCCAAAAAAGAATGAATATTTGGGCAAATAAACATTTCTAAATGTGCTTCTGTGTATCTCTTCAGCTTTTTAATGTTTACTTTGAAGTTTATCAGAATGCTTTGGACCCAGAGGAAAGATTCACTTTGGCCTGAGCAATGATTGACATCATGCATAAACATCCAAGGTTGATCTTGAGCTTCAATGTATGTTAATGCCTACAAAGATGAACGTGTGTGTTTGCAACCTCACCCCGCTGCTGAGGGACATAGTAAACCAACAAGTAGGTTGAATTTACAGAGTAGCCATCTTAGGAAAGTAGATTAAATCCATAATGGGAAACTTTGATTAAAGCCTGCATGGATTTACAGTGTTAAGGTGGGCCAGTACTAATTTAAAAATTAAGTCCATGGATGTTTTGTAAATAGAAGGCCTGAAGCTCAAGAGCAGTAAGCTATCATTTCCTCATCATAAGAAACAAAACATTGGAAAGATTGCAGAGCTTCATATGTCATGTTAATGCCCCATCTGCTACTGTTTGAGACAACTAGAAACAGTATTTGAGAAACATGTATGGTAAATAAAATTATAATCTAATGTTTTTCTGTAATGCAGTGGATAAGGAACTAGTCATGTTTAGAGTAAGAGAGAAGAGACTTTAAAGAGAATATAAGCAAAGCTTGTACTTCGTAGTGCACTTTGAAAAATTTCAGATAGCTGGGAATTCCTGTGCTAATAATTAAAGCAGAGCATTTCAAATCCTCACATTTTTCTTCAGGTCTAAAAATCTGCTTCATCTTTCTGCTGTATCCTGTCACAGGGTATTTCCTTTCCCTGGGCTTTGATTTCAGAGGCTGCAGGCTGGGAAGCTTAATTAGCTAACTTTTTTAACATGGCTTTTAGTCCACAGACAGAAGTTGGGGTTTTGGTACAAGAAGCACCTGTTGTGCTGGTATTGCCACCAGTGCTTCCACATTACTAGCAATAAAAATTAAATGTTGCCAGCATGACATGGATCTCAAATTTTGTTCTGAAACAATATGAAAGACTCAAAATAATTTTAGTATGAATGATTCATCTAGAGTGGGTACATAGATAATTGACATGAAAACTTTTACATATATATATATATAAAATTTTTCTAACTTACATTTAAATAAAGAATAGTTTATTTTTTGCCTTGATTTCTGCCTATATGTGAATTTTATTGGCTAACATCACAGTGTTTATTGGTAAATTTTATGTAGAGGCCCAGAGGGAATATATCCACAAGACTTATTTGCTTCTAGAAGCTTCCCCCACGTCTGACAGAGCCAATGTCATGCAGCTCCATGATGGACCCACGGCTGGTCAGTGCTGAGTCCCTCAGTGACAGTGGTAGTACCTCTGGGATAACAGATTTGGGAAGGGAGGAAAAAATATGTGCAACAGCAATTATAGCCAGAGAGAGAAGTGAGAAAAAACAGCCCTGCAGACACCAAGGTCAGTGAAGAAGGAAGGGGATGAGGTGCTTCAGGTACCAGAACAGAGATTCCCTCACAGCCCCTAGTGCAGACCATAGGGAGCAGCTGTGCCCNTGCAGCTCCATGATGGACCCACGGCTGGTCAGTGCTGAGTCCCTCAGTGACAGTGGTAGTACCTCTGGGATAACAGATTTGGGAAGGGAGGAAAAAATATGTGCAACAGCAATTATAGCCAGAGAGAGAAGTGAGAAAAAACAGCCCTGCAGACACCAAGGTCAGTGAAGAAGGAAGGGGATGAGGTGCTTCAGGTACCAGAACAGAGATTCCCTCACAGCCCCTAGTGCAGACCATAGGGAGCAGCTGTGCCCCTGCAGCCCATGGAGGTCCATGGTGGAGCACAGAGCCACCTGCAGCCCCTGGAGGACTCCACACCAGAGCAGGCAGATGCCTGAAAGAGGCTGGGAGCCTGTGGGAAGCCTGTGCTAGGGCAGGCTCCTGGCAGAACCTATGGCCTCATGGAGAGAGGAGCCCACACTGGAGCAGGTTTGGGGCAGGACTTGTGACCCTGTGGAGGGACGCATGCTGGAGCAGCTTGAAAATAACTGCAGCCTGGGGAAAGAACTTGGGTTGGAGAAGTTTGTGGAGGACTGCCTCCTGTGGGAGGGACCACTCAGGGGAAGAGCATGAGGAGTCCTGCCACTGAAGAGGAAGGAGTGGCAAAGACAACAGGTGATGAACTCATTGCACCTCCCAGTCCCTGTCCCCTTGCCCGACTTGTAGGGGGAGGTAGACACAATCTAGAGTGGAGTAGAGCCTAGGAAGAAGGAAGGGGTGGGAAGAAGCTGTTTTAAGATTTGAGGGTTTTTTTCATTACCCTACTCTGATTTTGAATGTCAATATATTAATTTTCCCCAAGTCAGGTCTGTTTTGCCTACGACAGTAACTGGTGAGATCTCTCCTAGTCCCTATCTCTCCATATGAGAATTTTGTTATATTGTCTCTCTCCTACCCTGCTGAGGAGTGAAGTGATAGAGCAGCTTTGTGGGCACCTGGCATCCAGCCACCACATTCATTGTAAAAAATTTAGGATCCAGCACTCAAAAGTAAGACTGTTTGAAAAAATTGCAGTCTTATGGTGAATCAAGCAATAGATGAAAAGTCTCACGCTGTTTAGATACCCAGGAAAGAAAAAAAATAAAGGAGAAAAAGTGATTCCTCCCCCACCAGCTTTACACTGCCCTTTCATGACAATGGATTTGGTAATTGCATTTTGCAGGGCACTGGGGCATTAGTATTCCTATGGGTAGAGAATATTAAACAGTAATGATGGAAGTAATTACTGAGGTTAGCCTGGCCTCAGGGTTGCTGCATCAGTATTTTGACCTGGTGGTACAACTATCCCTGCCCTTTGGCCACAGCCCATCACTTGCCTGAGTACAGCTGCCCAGCTGGATGTGTATGCACTGTGATTTCACATACAGAACCCACACATCACCTGCAGTACAGGCCTGCCCCTCGCTCCCGATCCCACAGCTGTGCAACACTGTGGGTTATGCAGAGCAGCCACAGAGCAGCTGATACACACCCAGAAACCAAGAGCTCCTTGCCTCAGGTTCCTTCTGGATTCCTGTCTCTCTCTTGGGCCCCTTGCCCATATTCCTCTCCCCACAGACCTTGTGATTTTGTGTTGGTTATCTGAGGGTTTATTTCCAAGTGCATGCAGTTTTAATGGGCAGGCATAATCATAGTAGATGTGACAATGTAGTTAATAAACCATGTCAGCTAACAAAAGAGTATATTAAACATTTTCTGTTTTCATTAGCAGATGACACTACTTAGATGTATTCCAATATAATTACATTTATTACAGCTTCAGTTCTATTTTCATATTTGATGTTTGATATCTGATGTGCACTGAAGCATTATAGTTTATTATTGCAAATGAACCTATTGCAAGGTTTCTTATGTAGAAAATTTATAAAAGCCTTATTTGAGACCTATTTTGGTCTTCCTTTGTTTTTGTTGGTTTTAAGTTCTGCTTTGAGGAACATTTATTTAGCTGGAGTTTCACCCTTCTCTTAGCTTGGTGCACTCAATCCCCAAAGCTCTTGAGTGTGTCTACCAGGAATTGCACAGCATCTACAGATCAAAAACAGACAATAAAGGAGGTAATCTGGAAAAATAAATACTGCAGCAAATAGTTGATAAGTGGCNCCTCACAGCCCCTAGTGCAGACCATAGGGAGCAGCTGTGCCCCTGCAGCCCATGGAGGTCCATGGTGGAGCACAGAGCCACCTGCAGCCCCTGGAGGACTCCACACCAGAGCAGGCAGATGCCTGAAAGAGGCTGGGAGCCTGTGGGAAGCCTGTGCTAGGGCAGGCTCCTGGCAGAACCTATGGCCTCATGGAGAGAGGAGCCCACACTGGAGCAGGTTTGGGGCAGGACTTGTGACCCTGTGGAGGGACGCATGCTGGAGCAGCTTGAAAATAACTGCAGCCTGGGGAAAGAACTTGGGTTGGAGAAGTTTGTGGAGGACTGCCTCCTGTGGGAGGGACCACTCAGGGGAAGAGCATGAGGAGTCCTGCCACTGAAGAGGAAGGAGTGGCAAAGACAACAGGTGATGAACTCATTGCACCTCCCAGTCCCTGTCCCCTTGCCCGACTTGTAGGGGGAGGTAGACACAATCTAGAGTGGAGTAGAGCCTAGGAAGAAGGAAGGGGTGGGAAGAAGCTGTTTTAAGATTTGAGGGTTTTTTTCATTACCCTACTCTGATTTTGAATGTCAATATATTAATTTTCCCCAAGTCAGGTCTGTTTTGCCTACGACAGTAACTGGTGAGATCTCTCCTAGTCCCTATCTCTCCATATGAGAATTTTGTTATATTGTCTCTCTCCTACCCTGCTGAGGAGTGAAGTGATAGAGCAGCTTTGTGGGCACCTGGCATCCAGCCACCACATTCATTGTAAAAAATTTAGGATCCAGCACTCAAAAGTAAGACTGTTTGAAAAAATTGCAGTCTTATGGTGAATCAAGCAATAGATGAAAAGTCTCACGCTGTTTAGATACCCAGGAAAGAAAAAAAAAGAAAGGAGAAAAAGTGATTCCTCCCCCACCAGCTTTACACTGCCCTTTCATGACAATGGATTTGGTAATTGCATTTTGCAGGGCACTGGGGCATTAGTATTCCTATGGGTAGAGAATATTAAACAGTAATGATGGAAGTAATTACTGAGGTTAGCCTGGCCTCAGGGTTGCTGCATCAGTATTTTGACCTGGTGGTACAACTATCCCTGCCCTTTGGCCACAGCCCATCACTTGCCTGAGTACAGCTGCCCAGCTGGATGTGTATGCACTGTGATTTCACATACAGAACCCACACATCACCTGCAGTACAGGCCTGCCCCTCGCTCCCGATCCCACAGCTGTGCAACACTGTGGGTTATGCAGAGCAGCCACAGAGCAGCTGATACACACCCAGAAACCAAGAGCTCCTTGCCTCAGGTTCCTTCTGGATTCCTGTCTCTCTCTTGGGCCCCTTGCCCATATTCCTCTCCCCACAGACCTTGTGATTTTGTGTTGGTTATCTGAGGGTTTATTTCCAAGTGCATGCAGTTTTAATGGGCAGGCATAATCATAGTAGATGTGACAATGTAGTTAATAAACCATGTCAGCTAACAAAAGAGTATATTAAACATTTTCTGTTTTCATTAGCAGATGACACTACTTAGATGTATTCCAATATAATTACATTTATTACAGCTTCAGTTCTATTTTCATATTTGATGTTTGATATCTGATNTTATTTATTTATTTATTTATTTATTTATTTATTTATTTATTAAGATTGGTGAAGATACATTCTATGCACCCTTAAAACAAGATTTTTTTTTCCTGCAAATGACCACAGAAAGGTAGAACTCTTGACCTCATAGTGGCAGGAAGTAGAAACAATCAGCTTAATGAGAAGAAAAATATACATGTTTAATACTGATGTGAGGTCATGATAAGTCTCCAGATTTTGTGTTTGTGTGTGTGTACAGTCTGAAAAAAAAAAAAAAAAAGACTGACATTAAAGCAAATGTGGTTATAGTTGAAACAAATTATTACTATAATATCTACCATTTCCTGGTGTAGGACTCCAAATTTGGTTGGGTATAATTTTGATAAATGCTGATTATTGTTAATGAAATTACTGACGTTGGATGTCTCTAGCAGGTCGGCGGTTTTTTAATTAGTTAGCTTAGTTGTTGCTTGCTACTTCTCCTGTCCTCACTGGAAACAGGAAAGATGCTGTTCTCCTTGTAGCAGCTCTGTGAAGAAGTGTGNACCTGCAGTACAGGCCTGCCCCTCGCTCCCGATCCCACAGCTGTGCAACACTGTGGGTTATGCAGAGCAGCCACAGAGCAGCTGATACACACCCAGAAACCAAGAGCTCCTTGCCTCAGGTTCCTTCTGGATTCCTGTCTCTCTCTTGGGCCCCTTGCCCATATTCCTCTCCCCACAGACCTTGTGATTTTGTGTTGGTTATCTGAGGGTTTATTTCCAAGTGCATGCAGTTTTAATGGGCAGGCATAATCATAGTAGATGTGACAATGTAGTTAATAAACCATGTCAGCTAACAAAAGAGTATATTAAACATTTTCTGTTTTCATTAGCAAATGACACTGCTTAGATGTATTCCAATATAATTACATTTATTACAGCTTCAGTTCTATTTTCATATTTGATGTTTGATATCTGATGTGCACTGAAGCATTATAGTTTATTATTGCAAATGAACCTATTGCAAGGTTTCTTATGTAGAAAATTTATAAAAGCCTTATTTGAGACCTATTTTGGTCTTCCTTTGTTTTTGTTGGTTTTAAGTTCTGCTTTGAGGAACATTTATTTAGCTGGAGTTTCACCCTTCTCTTAGCTTAGTGCACTCAATCCCCAAAGCTCTTGAGTGTGTCTACCAGGAATTGCACAGCATCTACAGATCAAAAACAGACAATAAAGGAGGTAATCTGGAAAAATAAATACTGCAGCAAATAGTTGATAAGTGGCTGAATATGGAAAACCCAGAAACTTTCTAGAGTTCTTGGATTCCAAAGGACATAAGTTCCATTCTGCTTATGTTAGTAATAACTCTTTCAGGTAGAATGCCCCAGTGTAATCTTGCTAGTTCAATTACACTTCCTGGTTAAATTCTAGCTATGTGATTATTTATTTATTTATTTATTTATGATCTCTCCCATGNAGCAAATGTGGTTATAGTTGAAACAAATTATTACTATAATATCTACCATTTCCTGGTGTAGGACTCCAAATTTGGTTGGGTATAATTTTGATAAATGCTGATTATTGTTAATGAAATTACTGACGTTGGATGTCTCTAGCAGGTCGGCGGTTTTTTAATTAGTTAGCTTAGTTGTTGCTTGCTACTTCTCCTGTCCTCACTGGAAACAGGAAAGATGCTGTTCTCCTTGTAGCAGCTCTGTGAAGAAGTGTGTAAAGATGAGTTTCCTGTCCCACCCATGCAGAGTCACAGAGTTACAAAAGCACATTGTAAAGTACTGGGTAAAGGGGACAGAATAAAGTTGAACAGTTTCTGACAGAGAACTTTGGGGTGCTGTCTTTACAAATTTTTTTTTCAGTGTAGCTGTGAAGGTGTGGGGAATGGCTGGTGTTGAAATCTAAACATTTATTACTAATAACTGCATGGCTGTGTTCACATTTTCTTATGATCTCTGATTCATTGGTCATAAGCAGCAAAGTGTGAAGCCACTCAGCTATAGCAGTGGCCACATCTGCCATCTGCTGTGAGCCAGGTGGCCCAGCTGTACAGGCTGGGACAGACATAGAGAAGGAGCATCATTCCATGCACAGAGCCAGGAACTCTTCCTGCCACCAATTCCACAGCACAACAGATGATGGACTGTTGTCTTTTCAGCTTCACATAACCAATCTGCAGCTTTTGATCATTTTTATTTTCTGGGGTTTCTGTTCTTTTGGAGGCTTCCATCATCAGTAAAAAAGGGTGTCCAGCTCTGCAGAACATAGGTGTTTGCTGTCCCCATTTTGGGAGCATCATAGGTACTGGTGCATGTGCTGGGATCTGCACAGTCTTTGGAGGAGGAATGGCCTCAGCTGGTAATAAGTGAACCAGGTTACAGAGGTATTTATACTTCAGAGAGGTATATACAGATTAAAGCCTTCTGAATTTTGATTCAAAAGGTAAATATCTTGCACTAGATATATAAAATAGGTAAAATAACATTTTTTATTGATAAAATAAGCTTTGAGCAAAGCCAGGTTTATAGGTTCAGTGTCTTTTACCTTCAAAGCAGAAGACAAAATGCCAGCATATTTTAGGGGCCGGAATAGGTCAGAGTGGGCACAATTCTGGCCTTGCATGAGTGGCAAGTCAGAAACAAATCCAGTCACAATTTATGATTGATTTTTGAATGATTCCCTAAAGTATTTAAAGGCCTTTGTTATCTGTATGTAAATTATTTCCCTGTTTCCTTTTTTATTATCCCTTTGTTAGCAGTTATTTGCTGAGGTATTGATAGAAGACCCTGTGTTGGTGCAAGAAATTGCTTTGTCACTATTAGAGATGGGAGCAGACGAAGAAAAAAAAGTCAGGCAGAGAAAAACAGTTCTTTATCCTGGATTCCTTCACTACTCTCCTGGACCTTGTCACACTCTGCCATCGGCTGATGAAGGTGGCAACAGAGAAGGCATGATTAGCTAGGTTAGTGCTGTTTTAGCTATGGTGATTTCAGAGAGGTGTGGTTTGTAAGGGAAAAAAATGACTTTTTTAAAACAGGCCACCTACTGTAGTTGGGGAAAAATGCAGAGAGAAGGAGAGTGCCTGCATTTTTGTTGTGGGAGCTGTTTGCCTGCATGTGGAGATGGGGAAATGGGTTTCATTCCAAAAGTTAAGGCCATGCTGCTCCTCAAAGCTTGACTGAGAAACTCTTTCCCAGTGAAAATACCAAAATTCTGTCAAAAGGAGCAGGCAGAATTCACTAATCAAAAAACCACAAAGATGCCTCCTTCTGCTGTGTTTTAAACCTTAAATATTTTAACAGCCTTTTTATGAAAGGTAGTGCAATATAAGAAGAGGGACAGAGGAAGTGCCAGTTTTGTTCCCCACCATAGGTAGGAAAATATTAAAATTGCTCTAGCTCTGCTGATCTTTACAATGATAATGAAATGAGATAAGCAAGGGAAGTCGGTGTCATTTATGGAGTTATCAGATGGAGGAGATGACATTTTGTACAGGAAGACGAGGATGATAAGGACTGAGGTAATGGGGAGACTACAAAGGGTAATGTTGAACTGCTGTCTTGGAGGCAGGTTATTTGTGAAAATTTTTTTTGTTCAGCTCCATACTACTTGACACTTTTATTAATGATGTCAGTAGAAAACACAAGGAGCTGTTATTAAATCCAGGACACTGCAATGCTGGCAGATAAAACTGATATGGAAAATAAATGGCATACCTTGCAGGAAGAACTCACAGTTCTAAGGATTAGAGCAGCAGAGAGGAGATAAGCGTCAATAACACAAATCTTAAGGTTATGCATAATAATAGAAAATTCTCCTGTGGGCTTTGAGCTCATTACTTGGAAGCAACAGAGGAGGAGAAAGAACTGGGTGTAGAGCTAACCATGGGATGACTGTAAACTGCCAACATATTGCAACTGTGATGGGCAGGAAAGCCATTATTTCTTACTGTGAGTCAGGCAATGAGTTTTTAGATAGAGGGGAAATTGATGCCTGTATGTGGTTCTGGTAAGGCCTTACCTGCATTATTATGTATAATTTGGAGATTTGTGTTCAGGTAAGATAAATTCAGCCTGGAATGGGGGCAAAGATGATATACTGGCATGCTGGGGCAAAATAGAGGACACATTTTACAAAAGCAAATGAAATAGATTGGCTTGTTTATCCTAGAAAAAATGAAGGCTGAGGGAAGATATGATTTTTCTTCATAAATACACCAGAAAGATAAGCACTGAGAATGGAGGAAAGCTATTAAACTAAAGGCCAATTTTGGCAGCAGAACAAATGGATCTAATCACTGTGAATAAATTTAATCTTGAAATTAATAGGAGATTTCTAAGAATCAGACAAAGTTCTGGAAGGGAAAGAGCAAACAGTAGAAAACTAACAGTTTTAAAGAGGGGCTTGATTCATTTATGGAAAGGATTTGTGGGATGTGATTGCTTGCAATAGCAAAGTTGGGTGTGTAGGATAGATGACATTTCAGTGAGAGTTTTTTTTTTGTGTTAACCCTTTCTCTAACTTTCCTCTTAAAAATTCAGAGTCTATATCAAAAAGTCAGCAGCATTTATTTTCAGCAGCTGAAAACCTAGACATCTTTAAGATATGCGAGCCATGACCACTCAGCTTAGTTTGGTGGAAGATCTAATTTTCTGTCACAATTCTTTTTCACTGAAATAAGAACTTTATGAACTATAATGTGACATGTGGAACTTTCTTGACCAAACTAACAAACAGGTTAGTCTACTACAGCCAAAAAATTCCATGAAGGAAGGAGGTCTCTTTTCTCGGCAGTTTTTGTTTCTTGTTTGCATACTCAGCTTTCTAATAAAATAGAAATTCTGGTTAAGCTACTGCTGGTTGGGCTTTTCCTTCAATTATACACATGCATCTGTACAAACAAATATTTTCTGGTAATTAATAGGGGGTAAGGTTACACTGAAATTTTCACTTACCTTTTTTTCATGAAACCTCTAGAAACTTAGTACCTTGAAAATTCTGTCTGTGTATCAGATTTCATTAGTACTCACCAATTGCTATAGAAGTCATCTAGAGCAGACAGATGGGCAGTCCAGGTCACTGCCTGGCTGCATTTCTTTTGGGAGAGGACTAAGAGGATGTACTTATTTGAGGTGGCTTACTTACAAATCCTTGAGAAATAGCAGTAAATTATCATTTTCCAGTACAAGAATAGAGTGGAAAGTTATGACAGAAAGTAAGACCTTACAGACACATATGTAAGACCAGTAAGCATAACATTATCTTAATTTTAGAGAAGATGGTTAAGTCAGTCTAAATATTAATATAAACCTATACAGCTTATTTAATATGGTACTTGGAGGTGATGTTTTTACATCTTCTTTTGATGTGATGAAATTCACATTTCACTACAGTATCAACTAGTAGAGGCTCAGATTCAGACTGAAACATCAGAAAGGTTAGAGATCTCTTTTCCTGTTATGCAGTCTTAAATGTAGTTAATTTGTGGATTCCTCTATCTCATAGCTTTTGTCGGACCTGTCAGAATTACTCCTGTTACTTGATTGTCTCTCCCTTCCTAGGGTGGAAGATCATTTACAGTTAAAAGTACACATTTATATTGTATGTACTGTTCCTTTCAGCCCCCATCACTTCTCTTTGTTCCTCAGTGTTTCCCCAGTTCTCAGTTTCTCAGTATTACTCTTCTACCATTTGATGACAAGGGACATTCTTTGGTAGAAAACTAGAGCTAGACAGTGCAGCTTTAGTCTGAATTTTGCTTATTTTTGGTTTTGTTTGACACAGTCACCTTTTTAATGTATTTTATTGTCCTCTATTTTTCCCCTTTACATGATAACAAGCTGATGTGTGTGCTGATGGCTGTTCTATACAGGCTTTTTATATGTCTATACTGGTTAACTGAGAGCAACATTTGTAATAACAACACAGAGCTCTTTGTTTTAAGACCCTAGAGTTGATTTTGGCCGTGCCCCATATGATTCTTTATTCATGCATCTTTCATGGTGTCTTTCATGTATTATTTTGTCTCCTCCACTTTTCTTTCCTTGACTTTGTAGGCAGGGAATGCACCCAATTTTAAAAGATTAAGAGCTATGTCTTCTAGGTCCTCTTTGTGTTTTTATCACATTCTCACAGCATAGATTCTCTGTGACCTGATTGTTTGGCTGATAAAACACCTGATGTGCTGTTAGGAGGAAGCAAGGGAGTATCTTACTCCTTTGCACTCTGTACCAAAAAGTGAAAGCCTTTCTTTCTTACATCTTCTTACACTATATGAAATGAAGCATCACAGACGAAATCAATATTTCTGTGGTCTTGCATCTGAAGGAGTGCAGTGATGGATCTGTAGGGAGGGAATACTAAAAGCAGAACAGTGCCCAGCTTCTGACACTTGGTGCTTTAGAAGTTTCCTGAGCTAATGGTTGCATCCAGACCATGTGTTTACCATCTGCTGATGGACTGCTCTCATAATTCATTATATGGGGGAGGTTGTGTTAGGGTCGTGTCGTACTGGGGCCATCTAGAATAAATGTTTCTTAAGTTATGAAGTCTCTGTTTTAATAATAATAATGTGTATGAGCTCTACTTGTCTGTTTAAGCTTCCTCTCTAGCAGTCAGTCCTCTGCCCAATTTTTAGTCTAAAATAATATTATTCATCTCTCTGCCAAAGGCTATCCTTTCTAAATTAGAACAGTTAGCCTATTTCCCTTTATTGTCCCTTATGACATTACAGGCTTTCAACTGGCTGTCCTTTGTGAGTGCTGTCTGTGTCAATTGAATGGACAATCCTGAGCAACCATCAGCTATCTGGGTACAACATTTGTTTGCCTTGTATCTGTCATACCATTTCAGATGCCAAGAAATATTTTAAGTTGAATGCAGGTGTCTCACTGAAGTGAACCTGATGGAGGTAGATTTCTAGACATGGATTGTTTACAGCAGAAGGAAAGTTAGTTTTTCAAATGTATCCATGTGGTTTTTGTTTTAGGTTATCTAAGGCTTTTGCAGTGGAAGCAGGTTTGGGGGAGTTCCATTTGTCCACTAATGAATCATTCTAAAGTCAGCCACAAAACATCATGAGAACATATTCCTTTTCTTACAAAACTCCTTCGAAAACTAAAGCATCATCCTAAAATCACTAAAGGACTAGAGTGACCAATTCCATTATTGTTCTAAATCTAAAGGGGGAAAGACATAAAAAGTGTTTATTTTCTGAGTTTATTACAATTTTCCTTTTATTCTCACTTTGGCTTCTTTCTGTCATACCCCATGTTGATAAATAATTTTGCTTTTATTGCAGATATTTTCCATGTAGCTTACCAATAAGCATTCAAGAAACTGACAATCATATTGGAAAGTTTCGTGTCTGTACAAATGATCATAAGGCAGGAGAATGATTTAATTTGCAGAATAAGCAAAAGATGTGTATTAAGTTATGAAAGAAAATTACTTTAGTCTTCAATGGTTTTTTGCATACTTAATCCTTTCCTCTTTGTACAGGTCTATAAAAACAGTATCACAGACTGCCAGGCCATGGACATTTCTTCTTTAAAGCTTTCCACAAGGTCTCTTCCTTGCCATCAATGCAGTCATAACCTGTACTTTACAGCATGGTGGCATGTAATTAAAAACTTACCAAGGAAAAATAAATGGGTTTAATTTGGTATCTATTCCTTTCCCAGCCTGTTTGCACTTGGCTGTAGTCTCTAGCACTCTGCTCTACTGAGTAGAACTGAGCGTACAACTCACTAAACACAAATGAATGAAATATTTCCTCGGTCTCTACATTTAGTCATGTTTCAATGATAACAATGTGTACAAATATAACATAATGCCCTCCCTTACTCCTCCTTTCTTTAAGCTGCTGAAGTACTACAAAACATAGAGCAATTTATGTAAAGTGAGCAGCAGAGGAAATGCCTAACATGCTGTTTTCCCTTTCCTTAGCTCTTCTGTCTATCTGGAATAAGGAAGATGTAGTTTATCCTGGCCTGTCAGGTAATTCAGAAAAATGCTCTTTTGGCAGACATTCAGCAAACCTCCTTGTGTTATTGGATCCAGCCTACCCATATCCTGGACAGAAAGGTTAGCAGCATTTTCTTCCTCACACTGCACTAGTAGTAATGGGGTTTGTCAGACTTAGCCCTAAAATGGTATCTGTTAATTCTGTTTATAATCAGTTGGGTGTCAGTCCTGCACAATACTTGGAACAGCATCACTGATGACTGCAGAACTGTAGTGGGTGTGTATTAGCACATGACATAAAAATAAATGGTGTCACATCAGTGATTTATTCAAAGTTTATGAGTTGGGTTAGCAATGAAGCATAGCTAAAAATACACAAGAGGACTCTTCCAAAAAGAGAAATATGGTCAATGCTATTTGCAATGGGAAACATCCATGCCAGCCTGATGCCATAATGTTAGTTCAAAAGCTACCTTCTAGGGTTACCAACATTATTCTTCCTCATATATGGCTTTCTTTTTTTTTTTTTCTCCAACATCCTCTATTTAATATATGGTGTTCAGGAGCTGCCCTTGCTTTATACATGCTAAGTTTTTGTAGGGCTCTGTGCATCATTATCTTACACAGCTGTTGTGTCTGTCCAGAGACAGCTGCCTTACAGTGTTGAGCTAAGTGATCTCATGTACAATATTGAATTCATAAGCAAAGAGATATTCTCTGGGGCTTGTTGTGCCTTCTCTGTGCTTATATTGACATCTCTTTCCATTTTCCTTAGTACACTTCTTCCATCTTCCCGCAGCTCCCTCTTGCATCCCTGATGCACCCCATGCTCAATTTCTCACCACCGGGGAGTATCCTCAGCCCATTCCTGAGTATAGGGAGTGCCCTGTACTTGAGTATATGAGTTGCTGTCTAGCCAGGCAAGAAACACGGTGTTTTGCAGATTTGTAGCTGTGCACGTGCTGGCTGCCTGGCTGTGATGCTGGGAACCCAGCTGGCTGCTGCCTCCTGAGAGCTGAGCAAGCCAAAAAAACCAGCCAGGGATCAAACACTCCTTGCCTTTTCCCTGAGCAGGGAGGAGTTCTCACTAGCTGAACACAGATTTTGCAAAACTAGAGAGAACTTTTTACCCTCGAGGCCTCTGTTCTTATGTCAAATGTATTTAAAATTAGTCAGAGGGTTCAAAAGTTGTTGGAGATGAACCAGCTGAGGGAATAAGGCTAAACCATTTCCTGTGTGACACACCTCTAGTTTTTTCTGAGTTTAAAAATGAAAAATAGATGTTATCATGACACTCTATTGTCTCATTTTGGGTCACTCATAGCTGTAGTGTAAAGAGGGGAGGGAGAGACATCACATGCACTGCAGCTGTGACTTGCAAACTTCTGAGCATGAATTGCTGTCTTACAGACTGTCTTTCCTTAAATTGGAGACGATTCTAAAGGAAGTCCTACGGTCAGTACTGCCCCCAGAGACTGTCAACTGCACCAGAACAGATTTGTTCCACCACTACATGGTTTCCATCCTGCCTGAGGACAGTGATTCTGCACTGTATGGATGAGATCCACTGGCCCAAACAAATTTATACCCTGAGGATCCCCCAGAAAAAAGCTTAGTGCTGTGTGGTCAGAGCTGCCTGCTCGCTGCTGAGCAGGAACCTTCACAGCACTGAAATGCAGCTTTTGGCAGCACACAGCCCATGTCCCTGGGGGTTGCTGCACTGTGCAGCCACTTGGTAGGTGCCCAGGCATTGAGACTAGCTGTGCAGCATCCTTGGGCCAGCCAGGGTTTGCTTCATCCAACAGACTGGTTTCCATTCCCTCTCACAGACATGTCTCCATTTCTAATCAGATCCTGCAGCAGCAAAGTTTTCAAGGGGAACTGAGCAACTGATTGAAAAGAATTGATCTTCCAAATATTTGGAGCTCTCTTACTGTCTAAATGTGGAATGGTTTCTTTGCCACAGAATGGCAGCAACTCTCTTTTTTATTTTCAGATGTCTCCTCTCCTCTGTGAATCATTTAGTGGCTGCTGCATCCATTCTGAATCAATTTTTGCTGATTTACCATCAGTGGGTATTAGCTAACTTATCAAAATCACACACAGGAGACAATCAATACAACCAACAGAGGCAGTGATAAGGTGGTCATGCATCTGTTATTCCAGAGTAAAATGTAAAAATTGAATAAATCTTGTAAAACCCCCTTACACAGGTAAAGGAGATGGATTCAGGATGTCACAGGCTGTGTCTGCACTGAGGGACCCACCAGTGCCGTGAGTGGTGTGGTTGCCCACCCGAAACAGGGCAAGGTTCGTGGTGATTCCCTTCAGCCTGTGTGAAGGAAAGCTGTTTGTGTGATGCCAAGGGAGCTGTGTGCTCTGCAGCACCTGCCATGGCCTGGCTGGTTGATAGCCAAGACACATGGGCTGTGCCATGAAGGGCACAGGCTTAACCAGGCCAGACTCACTGTGCAGTAAGTCCTTTTGCAGACCAGTCTGTTTGATAGTGGTCTAGGACTGTCAGAATGATGAAATTCCCTGTATTTGAAACCTCAGTGCCCAGCTTTACTATAGTGTCTTTGTTTATAGGCTGAACTATTTCTCAGGAAGACACTGCTCATGTTTGCCCATTTACTTCTAAGGCAACTGCTGACCACTGGTTTTTAATGCACCTTATATTCCTTGTGCTCAGAAGAGCTGTTCTCTGGACAATAAATCAATTTTCTACAAGAGAGCCAAAGCATTCTTTGGTAGACCTTATGGTAGACCTGTCTGCGAGCTGCTACTAACCCAAGTCAAGTTAGTACTTAGTTAAGAGAAGGAAGTCAATCCTCAAAAACATGGCTTTTTTACCCTCTTTGATTTTTCCTGCTATACATGCAACAATAGTTCTCCTTGATCTGCAGTGGAATTAGTGTGCTATTTTAGCACTCCTGGACTTCAAAGTGCCTGTGACACTTTTTAAATATGACTTAAACTATTTGGAAAACTACCACTTGTTCCTATTTGAAAATTAGGGTTATTTTTATATAAATATACAAAAGTTTCTGAGGCTCCTTCAAACCAAGAGACAATGGGACTTAGATAGGAGTTGTGAGGGGATGAGTGTAGTTTTTTGCGTTTGTGGGGATGTAAACTGATCTTCCAGACAAGTAATGTAGAAAAACAATTATTTGTACATATTTGGAAAATGTGACTATCTGTAAATAGTCATATTTTATTTGCAGCTGATTTAATGTTGAGAATGTCTTCTGATTTATAAATAGGGTACTGCCTCTAAGTCTGCTGCTGCTACAGTTTCATTATGCCTGTGCTCAATGAGAAATGTTTTTCTTCTGTGACTTTCAATAATCCCAGTGAATTATTATAGCATAAAACTAGAGTAAACGAAAACACACAGAATTTCAAATCTGCAATGATTTAGTAGGAAAAGCTGCCAGTCTTTATGACAGCAAGCACAGAATTGATGTTCATTATATTTTAGGAATGACATGTTAAGCCTAACAAGTCAGAGAAGTTTAGCAGATGAAAGAAATTTGGAAATCCTGGGAGTGAAATTTGGAATTCCTGAGTGTGTGCTTTGATGGCATTCAAGACCAGGTTTATGGGGCTTTGGACAACCTTGTTTAGTGGATAGTGTCCCTGCTCATGGCAGAGCTGTGTAATCCCTAAGGGGCCTTCCAACCAAAGCCATTCTATGGTTCTATTTGACTCTGGTTTCACATTAAAACCCATGGAGAAAACCTTTCCTTAACTAAAGGAGAAAATCCAGAAAACTCTCAGGAGCTTCTAAGCATCATCGAGTTTACAATTTAAAAGACTGCAAAATTTTGACAAATAATAAGTGGGCCATAATAAGGCCATTAAACATTATTTTTCTGCTCCTGTAGAACAGAGCTTGGTCTCAATAGTTTTATGCCCAGTTACTACTCCCTGGCTTTTAAATGGGGTACTGTGTACTAACAAGGTACTGGCAAGACATAGATATATTTTTTTAATATTATTCAGCGCTGATTAGCTGGAAGTTGATCATAGAACACTGTGTGCTAATTGAACAACCCGGTTTGAAGATACAAATAAAAGGGCATTCAATGTGTCTAGTTTGGCCCAGGCAGACTCATGGTTCCTATTACTACTTTAATGCCAGTATGAAGAGGTTTTTTGGGTTCTTTTGTTTTGTTGTTATTTCTTTCACCATATATTATGCTTGCAGTGAAATTAAAAACACATAAACTGTGTGACTTTCTCCAGAACTCATTTCATCTCTGATAGCTGATCCACAAGGCCCTGTGTATTTATACCTGTTATATAAAAGGAATCAGTAAAATGCATATTGTTGGAGAAGTTACCTAAAGAAGTTGAGTGGTTCGGAAGTAGATTATCAGTTCAACTTCCAGAGGCTTTCATTTGCCCTTGGCTGGCCAAATAGGGACCCTGAGATAGGATGCTGGACCCTTTCACTCAAAAGAGAGAAGCACTGGGCAGCAGGCTGCAAAGGCCTGTAAATACCTCAGGATGCTCCCAAGTGATTTTGAGATGGGCTGTTGGGTTTTGACACATAGGTGAAGTGGCAGCTTTGAGTTAGTGTTCGTACTTCCTCAGTGGTTACTTTAAGGAGAAGGGTAAGCCAGTGGCAGGCATGGACACTCCAGCAGAAGGGGGGAGGCTAGGATGTGGCCAGGTGCCTAGACAGTGACCTGGCTCCTTCTTCTGCTGCACAGTCTCCCTGTGGTCTCCCATGGGCACGGCTGCAAGGCTCATGATGGATGGAGAGGAGCATGGAAAACAGCAGCAGTCCACAGGCACAGGGCTGATTAAGGCTGCGAATGCTACTGAACATTGCTCCTAAATTATTTCCAGCCTAGCTGTGGACATAAATTCTGGCTGTAGTTCTGCTGATGGGTGCAGAACTGCACTGGGCTTTTGCATATGAGGTGTCCAACAGTGGTCCTAGCTAGAGAGGAACACTTTGTGAGAGAGGCTCCTCTAATAAATATTTCTATAAATATTTTAAATTTAAAAGAAGATGTGACAGTTATTTAAAAAATAATAAATGTAAACATGCAATTATGACTATAGATTTTGTCTTTTGCAAATTCTTATTTATCCAGTGTCTAAAGGTGAGAACATAGATCCTGTATTAAACTGCTTGTGATTCTGAATCTTGTGCTGACTGCATTACAGGTTAGGCACAGCCTTTAAGAATTTACCAAGTAGTGAAATCAAACTTCTACACAACTCCCTAATGCCTATTCTGTTTTTAAAATAGCCAGCATAAATTAATTTGTTTAATATACTCCTAAGGTTCTTGCCAGCTCAGTAAGCTTTGTGAGTGTACAAGGAAATATCTGCAAGCTGCAGGCTCTTTTGGGGAAATACTACAGAATTTGTGAAGAAAACTGTATGAACCAGACTTTAATAAAATAATTCTGAATTTATTTACAAGACTGACTTAGCTGTCTACAGGGCCTGGCATACTGGTTGAAATGTTTGTTAATGTTTAACCTCCTTAAGATTTTGGAGTTTCATAGTTCAGATGTTTGTAATACTGTACATAATCTAGAGAGGTTTTAGAAGTTATATTAATAGAAAATGTTACAAGTGTTTTGGCTTTGCTAGATTCAGAGTGCATGCAAGGCCTACATGATGGTAAGAAGAAAATATTGTCTCTTTATAGGGTAAAGTTCTGAAACTCAGAAGAAGAATTATTGTTGAATATTGCCATAAGTAAGTATATCTGATATAGATGTTTACTGTATGTCTAATAAATGTTTAATATAGACCTAGTACAGCCATTTCCATACAAATGCATCACAATTTAAACCTAGCTCTTGTTATGAGGTCATCTTTTTAATGTGGGTAGTATGAACCTACAGACTCTTTATTCAGAATATTATGAATACGCCTGTAAGCTATTTTGCAAGGTGAGGAAAAGAACATTTTCAGTGGTTTAGTGGGATAACATTACAGGTAGTACAAGTTGTGCTGATGAGTAGGAAATATGCCACTTGGTTTCTTTATGAAGAGAAAGGATTGATGGTGGGATGCTAAGCAACAATACCAACACTTTTTTGGTACTTCAGCAGAAATACCAGATAAACACCATTGATATGAGTGATAAATTGTAGTGGAAATAATGTGAAGTAGATCAAAAATGAACGAGTGGGATGTGCTATCCTGTGAATTCAATATAGCTTGTAAAACAATTTGTGAGAAAACATAAACTCAAACAGAGCTGGACTTGATTTTATTTTTTTAACTCTGTGTTCATATGTAAATGTTCAGTATTTATTGTTTTTATTCCCAGATAAGTTTGTTTCTGAGACCTTTCTCTTGCACACAATATCTTGAGATTGAGCACAAATGGCAATAAAGACAAAAATAAAAAAGAAATGGGCTTCTTCTAGTCTATTTTCACTAAGAAACAGACCACTAACATGCACACTGGGCATAACCCCATAGACTAGTTTATGTGTGTCCTCTCTACTGGGTGTGTAGCCCGTGGTGAAGCCACCTAGAGCTGTATGTTCCACTCTGTCAAAAGGCTGGGCAAGAGCATGGCATGTGGGCAGCATCCAGGTCTGCCATTTCGTATGCCCAGGTATGGAAAGGTGCATCCCAGCAGCCTTGGAAACACCTTGGTGGGGAGAGTGCTGTGAGCAGGACAGCTGTTCCAGGAAGCCGTGTTTTGCAAACGGTGTGGGTTTGTGACACGCTGCAGGTGCAGACTGCCTGCAGCCCAGGTAATGGTGGCTGGGTAAGGCCACACTGAGGGGTCTGGAGGCAGCTTGCAGCTCAGAGCTGGAGTGGAGTTTCAGCACAGCTCAGTGATGATGAAAACTGACTCAGGGTCACACTGTCAAGTCCCCAGTTCTGCAATTAACTCATCATCTCACTTAGTTCCTTCCCGCTTCTGCTGCCTTATTGTAATTTAAGTATCAGCAGCTACCACAAAGTGGCTACTGTATTAATTTGTGGATTTTTCTAAAGCATTGTAAAGACACATGTAAGATGAAAAAGATTAAATCTAAAATTTACCTTTGTTCTTAAATGCCACCTTCACAATTTTTATCATGCTGGTCATCACAGTACAGAGGAAGCATCGTTTGTAAATCTGGCTGTAGAAGATGCCAATAATGTCCATACAGAAAGAAGTTCAACAAAGGTAGGGCTTATCTGGGCTGATGATGCTCTGCACAAAATTACATATTTAATTTATAGTTTTTTTAGGCTGTGTCACCATATGTCCCAACATGCCCTGAGAGGCCAGCTCACTGGGCACTACTACAGCCTAAGAAGCCTCTTAGATTATGTCCCTGTCATCAGAGACAGGTACTTCATAATTGGAGTATCTCAAGGAAAAAAAATAGGAGCAAAAATTAAAGACAAGCCCTGCAGCCAATGCCAGGTTTGCATTACATTTGCAAAGGCGTTCCTGAGGGCCAGAGTCCTCGGTTAGTGCATATTGCTAAGTAAAGGTAAATACATGTCTGTAAAGGGAGTGATAGTCTGACAGTGCCTCGAGCTGTGTGTTCTGCCAGTCTTCAGGCAATTTTTGGTGGACGAAGAATGTGCACAGTCTCCTGCAAAAGCCAGCATACAGAGAAAAAAACTTTGAAAATGTCCTTTCTTCTAATCCCAGCACTACATGTAAGGGAAAAACAAACAGATAATCTCATTTTCAGGATGTAAATCTACTTCTTTAATGATTAAGCTTAGGTAGTGAGGGTTGTAAGCAAAAAAAATTTTATTTATTTAAGATTTAAATGAAACCTGTTAATAAGCTGCAGACATGTGACTTGTTGGTAGTTAGGAAAGGACAGAAAGAACACACAGCAGCTTAGGAGATGATGCTGTATCAACTGCTCCTTTCAAAAAGCACAACTTTTTGACTATGTCACAAGGATCTCCTTCCTCAAAACTTGTGTCTAGTAAGGCGTGCCCTTCTGCTGACTCCCTGTGTGACTCTGTTAGCACCAGCAGACAGATGGGTTTAGAAATAGCCCCCCAGCACACTGGTTTTGCTTTTGGTCATCTTGTTCCCCAGCAATAGAGAGGCTCAGCAGGAAACACAGGAAAACACGTGTTAAGGTTCAGAAGCTTGTGTTGAGGCTGGAAGCTGTAGTTACAAGCCCAGCAAGCTATAAAAGTTGAGAAGGCGCTCGTCAGCCCTCCCTTGCTGTTTAACTGCACACCAGTGGCAGGCATGTGGAGCTACACCAGTTTGGGGCAGCTCTTACCTGGCTGGTAGTTGCTGGAAAGTAATCCCATCACTGGCTTATTGTACAGGCTGTTTTCCTTCCTTTATCTGCCTAGTTTTGTTGGGTGTTGTCTAAGCTGCTGTATTTGGTCTCAGACTGCCCTGAGAAGCTTTTAAGCTTTATAGTATTTTATGTATTATCATAAAAAGTTGCACACAGGCCATTCATAGCATATTTACTCAGATTTAGAAGGAGTTTTCTCTGGACACAATAAGAGAAGAGATAATAGTAATCCTAGAGCAGATTATTGTAGTAGACTTAAGTTTCAAGGTCCTGCTGCACCCTCAGATTGCTGCAAACCTCAGATTTTTTCAGTCTGTGGGTTCAAGAGTCTCAATGTCCTTCTGCCCTGAATTCATTTGGGAGTTAGGACCAAGAGTGGTGGCCTGCCATAATAACTCTTGATAGCCATTCTCGTTTATCAGGAAGGACTGAATCAAACCTCATTTATCTGCGCCAGGGAGCTGAGTTCAGCTGCAGAACCTATCCACCTGCAGTTCATGCCATGCACTTCCTGCTACTCTTGGAGTCACAAGAACATCAAGTAAAGAATAAAGCCATGGTGCATTTCAGGAGCATCCATCTTGTGGCAGAGAAGGCATTTCAGACCATTGAGTCTGCTGGGATGATCAAGACAGAGATGCTAATGCTATGCACCCCAATCAGATACTGGTTTGTGCCTCTTGAACCTGCAACTTGCCAACAGCAAGAAAATATTTCAGTACCCTATAATACTTCGTAGAGTTACACTATTACATTTCTTCAAAGAAGTTAATGTAAGTGTATTAACTTATAAGCAATTACACATTGTCCTTTTACACTTTAAAATGAAACACCCAAGACACTGACACATCCTAGAAAATGTGTGTATACATATGAATGCCCTTTTATTTCTTTAATAGCACTGAATTTTCTTAAGTTGCCTGTTCTCCTCCTGTACTTTGATGTTTGCCTGTGTCTCTCCATCAGCTTGTGGCCAGCCACGCTCACTCTCCTATCACTTGACACGCTGTTTTTCTGTGCTTCAGATACAAAGGAAGCCGAGAGCAAAACCTCACCTACTGGGGGGAGGCAGATGTAAGGGTGCCCAGAGAGCAGTGAATGTGGGGACAGCTGCAGGAAGGGAACTGGGGATGGCTTCAGTATGGGCTTCAGGGACCCCTGCAGCATGGGGACCACTGCAGCACGCCTTTCGCATCTGCATCATCCTGCCCTGCACAGGCTGCCACAGAAACTGCATTTATGCCAGAAAGGCAGCTGCAAGTTGCTGGAGATAAGGCTTTAATTAAGAATTGCTCCTGCCCTCTCCACTCCTCTGGTCTTTTTTATCCTTGCTTTATCAGTTATTACCAGTTAATGTTTCATTTTCTGGTTTTGTTTAACCAAAGCCAAGAAGCACCTTGTAGACAGCAACTGCAAATTAGTTGTAATGAAAGCAGAAATTTAGCTTCCAGCTTGCCTGCATTTGGAGGGCTATAGCAGGAGTTAATTCAATTGCTTTCTTATAATCTGAACTATTCTTGCTACGTGTATTTGTGGTTGCCAGGTGCCTCTGGGGTGAGCAGGCCCTGCCTTTCCTGTCCCCCTCTCCTTTCTTCCCTCTGATAAGGAGCTGCAGCTAGGTGGATGGATGGATGGATGGATGGATGGATGGATGGATGGATGGATGGATGGATGGATGGATGGATGGATGGAATGAATGAGCTATCAACTACTGACTCTGGGGGAGAAGCAGAAGATAGTTATAACATAAATATTTCTGGAAATATATATATGCAATTCCATAAGACAAAAATTAATTAATGTTAATGGGAACCGTTTGGGAATAGTCCATGTCACTGTAGTCATCTGTATCTGAGAAGATTCCCCCGATCATCAAGAGGTGCTTCAAAGGGATGTCTTGTTTCAGACTCCTGGGTTTGGATGAGATGTTTTGTGTCCTGGAAGTCCCTCTTTCTCTCCCCAGGGACTCAGGGGAGGTGCTGACATTGTCAAATGTCACTTGACATTGCTGCATTTGGTCAAGTGAATCGTCTTACTTTCCTGATTTTGCTGTCTTCATGTTACACAGAGTTGAACTGCAGCAGGATGAAGGAAAGGCTGTGGATAGCAGTCTGCATCCACTCTTACTGACTTACCAAGGCCCTAGCAGTGTCTCTGAGTAAAAGGCAGAAGCACTGGGTGCAGCAGAAATGTTACCTTACAGAAGACAGTAAAGGACTCCTGCTGCAACTGCTGTCTTAAAAGTAGGTGTTGGAAGCAGGATGAAAGACGACAATGTAGGACTGTGGGTTTATGGCAGTGGTGCCATCCTGTTCTTCCCTTCCCCCAGACTTTTTCTTTATTCCCAGATTTGGCATATGAAACTAGGTCAAGACTCTTAGCCACACATGTTTTAGAAGTACTAGTCACTCTGTGAGCATGACAAAGCATGTTTGGGGGAAGGGTTAGGGTTTAGGTGCTTTTTCACATGATGTGGAAAATTGATTCTATTTGGGATTAAACTGTGTTTTAGCTGTTTCTTGGGAAATGGCACTGCAAATCTTTCATCTGTTTCTGGGCTGATCTAGATGCAGTGAGATGTTCTTCTTTTCTCTCTGAAGAAATCAGGTGCCATATCATAGAAAAGTGACAAAGTGTTGGGACTCCTCAGCAAACATGGCTACAGAGAAGTCACCCTTACTGTCCTGCAGTGAGGTGGAGAGGAACAGCATCTGTGACAGGCAGCTCACAGTCCCTGGCCGCCAAAATCAGTGAAGATGACGCACATCTGGACAGTGTATGTGCTTCTGCCCTGGGAGGAAACCCTGCTTGCCCTGCTTCCTCTCACTGCTGGTATCGTTTACGGGTTGTGATGTAAAGCAGAGGAAATGGGGAGTGTGAATACCAATCCCACCCTGAAAAGGATCTGGTTTCCTCAGGTACAGTTTGTGCTTATCATTCTTGTGCAAAAGTTAGTAGGTCACAGCTGTTTAAACAAGCCCTGCCCATTAGCCCTGCCTAATTATAATTTCCATGCTTACAACACAGAGTACTTAACCTTTCATTTTTCCTTTCCACCCAAATCAAAGGTCTAATTTTTTGAATTCAATTTTACTTTGTTCTTTCTTCAGCGTAAAAGAAAAAGGAAAACATTAAAACCCTGTAAAATTCACTTAAAAAGACCTGAACTTAATCTCTAAGATTAGCTGATGTCTCTTATTTCAGAATGTATTAACTGTGTATTGTGCTTCATCTACATGTACATGAAGACAAGAAATGGTATATTGTATATAAAAAGAGGAAAATGCATTATTCATGTAAAATTTTTTTTTTATGTCTTCTGGCAAAAAAGTGGGCTGCCTACTAGTAATTGCACATCATATTTTAAAATAATGATGCAGATTTTTAATGTGTGCCAGTTGCATTGCCCTGCCTGTCTCCTGTCCCAGCCAGCAAAAGCACATTCCTGGAGGAGAGACCCTGAATCCTCTCAGTGCATCAGCTCACATATTTGCTTTATAAATTAGATGCTTTAAGAAAGTTTATTCCAAATGTCATTCAAATTCAGCAGGTTTTGAAGATCAAACCTTTACCTTGTGCTCTACACATCATAGCTAAATCATGTTATGTCTAAAATACACTTGCTTCAAATCTGAGAGACAAATCTTATGTTCGAGCAAAAGTTTAACAAAAATAAAACCCAAAAGTGACAGCCACAAAGAAGTCTCAAAACAGTATATACTTCTAACTCCTTGCAATAACTCCTTCTAACCTCAAACATGCTCTGCTGTCTAAGTATGGCTACACATTCCTTAACTTGTGGATAGTGACTCATGCTAAAAAAGTGCTGGTCATGTACAAAACACTTTAAGAGAAGGTCAGTATTTGTTAATGCTAAAAGAGAATTTGTTCTAGGCACTAAGCCATCCACAGCTTTTCACATGCATTACAATATGGCTTGCAACTGGACATGAGGAAAAAACAATTACAGTGACAATCCAAATGCAGTCAGTGTGAGCCACAGATGAAGGGCTTTGATGCAGCTATGAAAGGCATGCCAAAGGAAGCACGGCATTGCTCTAACACAGCTCCCTCCACACCTTTCTCCTTGGCATCAGCCATGTGCTGGCCACCTCAGCCCCAGCTCATGCTCCTTTTACTGCTCTGCTTAGGGTTAGTGTTATGCTTAGGTTTGGTCTTAGGGTTTGATTTATGCTTTAACAAAACCACAAAGCCTAGAGCTCCAGGGATACTTGAATTTTAAAAGCAGAAGTTGCTCCTACAGGTAGTCATCATGCTCAGTGGCCAGTGCAAAGTAAGGCAGGGGCGCAGAGCTCACTTCTCTCAGGAGGCAATAACTGCTATGCTGAATCTCAGGAATCACCACAAGAAATCTCTTGTGTGTAGGACTGGGACGTGCTGAGGCCAGGGCTCTCCCTGTCCAGTTCCAGGATGATGCACAAGCTGTTGTTTGTTCCACACAGAGAAATTGAATCCCTTACTTCCAGCCTTCCTGCAGCCCAGTCTTGCTCTGTCCTGGAGCTGTTCCCTCAACAGAGTTCATAAATTAGTTATGGGCTGGCCTGGGTGTCTTCCACTCTGTTAGTAATGCATGGGAAATAGCCCTGGGATACAGATACTTAGAGACCAGAATGGAGTAAAACCGATACGAGCTCTTTATGCAAACACACCAATTTTCTCTGAGGGATTCAGACTTGTCAATTTAAAATGCCTTATCCTTGTAGGGACACACCCACTGAGCATTGCTTCTTCCCTGACCCATTGCATGACAACAGTGTTTTCCAGTGCCTACGTGCACAGGCTTCACCCTTACTGTGTCATATTGTACTTTCACTTCCTTTCTCGTGGTTTTTGGGGACAAGGTTTTTTAAAAGGCAATGTTCCATCTTCTGTTTTCAGAAGGGCCTCTCTGATGGCAAATTTCCAAATTTCTATTCTTGACAGCTCAAAATTGAGCCAAGTGGGAGGGTTAAGAAGAATTCTTCTACAATTTATCTAATGGGCTTCCCAAATTTCCATTTATTAGAGTACTGTATTTAACATTGTTTATGGAACCTGAAATACAGGGGCTGGTCACATGACTGAGAAGAATGCACTTCAAATACAACATCAGCAAACAGGCTGAACAGATATCGAAAGAGGGAAAAAAACAACTGTATTGAAACAGAAGGTAACCCTCGAGCTTTCAGAGAAAAGCAAAAGTACTTTGCTAATAATAAGCAAAAATAAAGAGAGGCAGAAATAAAAAAAAAGGAAAGTAAAAGAGGAAGACAGGAGGAAACTGCATGGACAAGGCAGAGACTTTTCTTATTTTTCATCTTTTCAGTCACTCTGTAATATTCTTGCATCCTTATGGCTCACAAAATTCTTTGTAAAGAAGAATTTTATTGATACTCTCAGTCCTCAGATTCAGTCAGCCCCATTCTGCCTTTAATGTTCCTTCCACATTATCAGAAAACATCTCAGCAAGTTAAGTGATATGAACCCTCAACAAATGTTCGCATGACATTTTTGCCATCCTGCAACCAGTTAGTACTTGAGTCAAGCATTTCTGCCACATTCTGCTGGAAGTCACAAGGAAATGTTTTCTTTGCTTAATATCATCTCATGAGATGCACAATGAGACAAGACATGCAACAGGCTATTGTGCAATTGCAGCCTTACACCAGGATTGTTCAGAGCATGGCACAGGGAAAAAGGGCCTATTTTTTGACTGCAGTGGGTACTCACACACAGCAGAGATGGGGATAAAATTGCACAGAGGTTAAATCTTTGTTTTGTTGCTGCTTTCCTCAAGTGGATCACTTCAACAGCATCTCTGCTTGGTCACTGTGAAAAGTGCTGTTACAGGAATCTGCCTTTCCACTCATTTTACTTTAAAAATTGATCCTAGCATTTGTTTTCCATCACAAACAGTTTGAATCTCTCCCCATTCCTTGAACCAAATCTTTATGTAGTTTCTGGTAGAATTAGGTGCTCCCGGGAGCCATTCCTCACAAACACATCCAGAATGGAAGTACTTGGTGAAGTACAGCCTGGAAGTACTTTTCCTCTCCTTCACTTGAATTTAGACAGTGACCAGCCTGTTCCTCTTCCCTTTGTGCCCAGTAGCTCTTGACAAGAAAGAGCTGGTCCTTCAGTGGAGTATGGGGTCTCTGCTTTCTCCAAAAGTCTGGAGATACCAGCAGGTCCTCAAAGGGCATCCGCCACTAGGGCTTCTCTTGAGACCACTCAGGATTTATGAGATGACACAGTTCCCTTTGCTTCTTACCAGCTGGCTAGGAGTAGGTGAGGGCACAACTCAGATCTAGGTCACAGAGATTTGGTTGCAAATATTAAGAGGAGTCCTACACAGAATCTGTAGAGTGCCAAACAAACTGAGCTGTCAGAGACACCAGCTTGCTTTGAGCTAACAAGACCTGACAGTCAGTGTGCTCCTCCACAGCATGGCCATGGCTGCAGAACATTCCCCAGCAGAAAGTACATCGCCACCAGCTCTGCATGAACAGCTCTTCAAGCTGCACAGGCACAGCTGGGGAGGAAGGCAAGGTCTCTGAAGGTCTGCTGTCAGAGCTTCACCAGTAAGGGCAAACCTCATAACTGTCAGCACAGGGGCTTTTGTGCTACAAAATACAAATGGGTTTCAAGTTTTTAGCACCATGGTTCTAAAATACATATGCCCATGCATGAAAATTTTCTAGCTCTAGCACACTAGAAAAATGCTATGTATAGGTTTATTACCAATAAAAATCTCTGTCCTGCCTGAAGAAAGATGAGATGTGATGCAAATGGTAAAAAGGGCTTTTGGACAGAAAAGAGGGAGATTTTTTTCACTTCTGTCCATTAAAAACAAAGACAGGAAAAAAGATAGTCCTAGTTTACTTTCCTCCTGTGTCATAGAATCATCTTGTCTTTATGTCTTTGGACGTGAATACAAGGCTACTGTCTCACTGTATTTGTATGTTGTAATTTAAATTAATTGCATTGTTGATATTGACTGGGAAAAAATCCTCCATCCATTAGGAATATCCTCCAAGGAAAATGCATGTGTGCCTAAAAAAATAGAGATGACTCTTCGTAAATAAGAACAACATTTAATTATTTATGGGAGTCCCATCTAATATGATGAGGAAAACGCAACTCAGAGGCCACACTGATATTTGATATGTGGTACACTCTGCTCTGACTTTGAAAGTAGGCCAGGTATGAGAAAAGAGAGAAGCATCTGTTATCAATCCTTTGGAAAAAATCCAATAAAATTAATTCCAGAATACTTGTCCTACCAAGATGCTGGACTACTTCTGCTTCCATGGAATAGCTCCCACATCTTTAGCTAGCTACTGTCAATCATTGTTGGTCCTACCTCAGAGGCATCAGGACATCTTATTCATCAAAGCTGTCCAGATTTTGCATGCCAGTATAAATCCTGTTTCTCAGTTATGCTAAGTAGGTATTATATGTCATTGGACCTAACCCAAGGCAGAAAATTGTATTCCTGTAAATCATTGTTTGGGAAAGGCATTATTAGAGGTGAAATCATAGTATCTAGTACTGGATAATTAGCAGAATGGCATTAAAATGAAGAAACATGAAGTGAGAATGATTACTTAAAGCTGCCTATTGCCTTAGAACATACTAGTGTTGTCAGTAAGACTCACCTTTATTTTCCCTAACAAGACACCAGCTTTTTTTGTCAGTGTCATTCAAGGTGCCTTTGAGCACATAGGTTTGTAATTTGGGATTATGTAACTCCATGGGATGCTATAGCTGAGAAAACCACTCCACCTAAATATCTTGCACACAACCATGACAGACATGTTGATCAATCAAAACTGCTGCCAGGTGGAAAGAGAGCTCAGAAGGGTAATTAACCAAAACTGAAAGTTAGTAGAAACGCCAACATCTGTCATGCAGAATGATTCCATTTTGGTGACATCAGTGCGATTACATTCTATCTCAGATTTTTATTATTCTCTGTATAACCTTCTGTAGAAAGTGCTTTCTAGAACTCCTTATGGAGAATCAAGTTATTAAGCTTGATCATGCAAATTTTTAAATTAGCTCTTAGTGGTTAGGTTCTTTGCCTCGTGGAAGGGAAGGAGTAAGCAGCGCAGAAGAGATTGTTCTCTGAGGAGCTCAAGGCAAGTGGAGGAAGGAAGAGTGCCTCTGGGGCTAGGCTTTACTCACCCTGCAGCTTTGAGGATCCAGGAGCTGTGGGAGATGTAGCTGTGAAGCAAATGTGCTCTGAATCACAGAGTTACTCAATAGAGGCAGCGCATGGTGCACCCTGTCTGTAACACTCTGGTAGGCTGAAACATACCCTGAGGACTAAAATGTCTCTCAGAAAAGGAATCAAAATGTTTGTATTAAAAAAGGAAGTAAGGTGACTTCAAAATTCTCCAAATGGTCTTTTGTAACCAGTACAATAGACCTGTACTATTGTAACCATTACAATTACCTGTACTTCATTTTAACCCAACATGGTGGCAAAATTACCTGTACTTCATTTTAACCCAACATGGTGGCAACCAAGAGGGATAGTGGCAGACTTGATTAAAACAAATAGACACAAATATTAGTGACCTAGGCATATATTTGAAAGTGCCTCTGACTGGGGACATTTACAGCAAAACATGTCTGAGAGGAATGTTCACAGAGAGGAATGTTACTGTAGCTAATTGACTGGATAATAATTCAGAAGCTCTACTGCCTCCTATACCTGATATTAAGATAATTTCCTATACGAAGTGGGAGAACCACTAAAGCTTTCCAAAGTTTTCAGAAGTGCTTGTGAAACTTTGGAAACTAAATAACAGGATTCTTGGAGTTGGAGTCCAGAGCCAGGTTTAACAGGAGCACTCTGCACTGATTTTCATGAGACCTGGACTCACACAGAAATGCAGGGGACATCGGTACCCAGCTACACCACCAAAATGCTCTTCCAATACAGTTGTACAAGCACTTCCAAGACCCAGCTGACTACTCATGCTTGGATTGCACTGTGCTGTGCAATGCCCACATAAAGCTTTTATTGCACTCTATATTCATCTTGTAAATATATTACTCAACCAAGCTTAGACATGACTTAGTCATTTCATTGCAGCCTCTTTGTCACTCTCAATCCTTCTGTACTTCTTTCTCACACTTTTCAAAAAAAGAGTGCCTGTTTGACCAGTGCTTGCAATATAAAAAGCAATCTACACTGCAAGTTTTTCTGTAGCTGCACATCCTACTTTGAAAGGCAACTCTGAGGCAAGGATCTTGTTCTTTGTTTTTGTCAAACATACTCAAGTGCTTTTAAAAGTGACCTGGAGCTTGTATCAATTGCAGGACAAGCAAGAAAATTAGAGGCGCAAATAACAGCTTCTGGGATTGAACTTGGCAGAGGTATTCAAATGAGATTAAATGTGATTTAGTGTCACACTAAGCCTTGGTGTGAAGGAAATGGAAACTGATTGCACTGGCAACAAGGAACAAGAAAGATGCAGCATTTGATATTTGCATTTTGTCTTACTTCCTATTAACACACAATTCCTTATTTCAGAAAAACATTTCCCTCATGAATTGCCTTTATAGTACTTTAAGCAGGGAAAAATAGAAATAAAGCACTGGTAGTTTTATGTCCTTGCAAATCTCCAGAAAAGTCCTCAGTCTACAATTACGTACAGCTCCACTGGCTAGCGCAAGTGTGATCATAGTGGGTCAGAGCAAAGGTCCATCAGCTCAGAGTTCTGCCTCCCACAGTGATCAAAAGCAGACTCGTGAGAAGATTACAAAAATCTCCAGGACAAGCATATGATGGTATTTCCCACTGATGTTCTCACGGCCTCCTCAGGCATTTCCTCAGCCAGACATGATTGTTAAATGTTTAATCTTGGTAGATTTGTTTTCCATGAGCCTGTGCAGGCTCCTTCCAAGTCCTATGAACTTTTCCCACCCGCTGCACAATGCAGCAAGAAATCCCACAGCCTAATTGCAGGCTATGTGCAAGAAACGTCTTTTCATTGTTGTTGTTGTTGTTGTTGTTGTTGAGAGCTGGTTATCTGCTGTTCACCTCTGCACCTTACACTGGAAAAGACTGTGAGCAAACACTCCTTGTTTATCCCCTGACCTTGATGGACAATTTTACAGGGCTCCCAGTTGTACCTCCTGCTCCACCCAGCAACCTTTCACCATCCACGTGGCTCCTTTGGGAACCTTTCAGAGTTCTCCCTCTTTCCTCAGATGGGGACCAAAACTGTGTAGGCTTGTCAACACAGATTTATCCAGTGGTGAAGTGGTGTTCTTTTTTTTTTTT